>CAAHFI011666568.1:0-16076 GCA_900893395.1 Euglena gracilis
CCACCCTACCCCCCCCCCGGGGGTCCACGACTAAAAAAACCCCTGGCCCTGTTCAATGGTATTTTGATTTCCCCCCAACACCCACCTGGCCCAAAATATGGCCGATTTACGGCCCAAAACAGCCGAACAAGGTCGGCTTTGTCGGTTGTGCTTCGCCCTTGGAGTACCTTCCTCCTGGTCGGTTTTCCTCGAGGTAGCACGAGTGCAGGCCTTTCGGCTCAACAAGGGAATTAAGAGCCCACCTGCGGCGAAAAAGCCGCCAAGCGGGAGCTCCTAAGTCAACACGCCAACACAATCCAAATAATAACCCCAGTGAACGGGCGCGCCTTCATAAAGGCAAATTTGCGGGCCCCAAATAACCCGGCATCCTTCAGGAAGTTCAAAATACGAACTTGAGGCTTAAAAAAAAAAATACCAAAGGCATTCATTGTATTCCAGCAAGGTTAAATGCGTCATTCGAAAGGCAAACTCAAAATAGAAGACAACAGAACAGATGTGCTGGAATGTCTCAGACACACCACAGGCAGACAAAGCAAGCGGTATGTCGACAGTTCCGCCACAAACAAAATGGCATCACAAAACACACATTAGGAGCAAGCAGATTCACTTTTAATTGCTGGGGATCAGCCAATTGCAACCTTCTCGCCAGGCTTTGTTTTAGGCCAAGGGTCCAACAGCTAGCCATTTACCAGCCCCTACAAAAAGCCAGTGTAGAAAAAGGTCTTGAAACCCAATCCAGACATTTTTGAAGGGGAGTGGGGCAGCTAGACCTGCGAGACAACTAGACTTGTGTCAGGCCAATGCTCACAGAATACGCCTCAGAGGTCCATCAGAACTCATATTAACTCGTGCGGTCGAGACTCTCCCTGTGGGGGGAGTGGGGTATTGCGAATGCTTCAAAAAGCCTGCTTCTTGTTTTCAGAAAATATACAAGACTGAATGAGGGGGTAAAACAAAAATGGGTTAGGATGGATGATTGCAAAGATGCAAAGCAGAGTGCAGAAATTCAGAAAGGCTTCAATTATACTAATTATTGGTCAGAGATTGCCGCTGTTGCAGCAGAAGTTGGCGTTGGGGCATTGGGTGAACCACTGCCAGACCAGCAGACAGTGGAAAGAGAAAGCGCTGCACAAGGCAACAAAACCTTGTAAAACGTCATAGCAATGAGATCACAAAAAATCGCAAAGCTGCATTCAGGGGGGGGGCATGCTTTGATATAAAGGTAGGTGGAGGGGTGGGTCGAACCTCCCCCCCCCCTCCGGTCCAAGGGGGGGTCAAACGGTTTCGTGGTTTGGGTGACCAATTTTCGGTCTGGCACAAACGCCAATAAAATATTTTTTTTCACCCAAAACGGTCCAAAGTGCCATTTTGGGCAAAAATTAGTCAAAAATACAAAAATTTTCGGCTCAGAGTGCCAGAAGGAAAAAAATTGACCTTTAGGGGCGGATCCTGGGTCCCCCCTGCCGGGGTCGGTCTGGACCCCCCCTCCGGACTCCCCTCCGGATTCCCCCACACCCCCCACCTTAATCCCGTAAACTCCCCCTAATAGAAGTGCAGGGCCAATACAAGCGCAGGGTCCAAATAAACGTACACCTATGTTTCCCCCTTGTATCACCCATGTTTGGTCCACGATTAGGGGGGTTACGGCCTCTTATAATCGAAGCCTCTGGGGGGGTGGGTGGTAAATGTGGCAAATTTCTTTCGAAATTATGCGGGATTATGAGACAATTGTGCGTGATTTGGGGATGATGTACAACATTGCTGTTCTTCGCTATCATGCGAAGTCGGATGCTGCATTTTTTACAGTTTGCAGACTGCAATGAAAATCAACAAAACCAAACCTTTTATTTCAAAAAAAGTATCCCATACAATGTTTTTCAGTGGTTTAAAACGATGTGGATGCTGTGCGAACAAAAACAAAGTTATAACAGAATCATTTTTTTATTTCTTCTGATTTAAATTGTACAGGTTTACCCCCCAAAAAAACGCATCAGCTCTGCAAAAAAGACAATAATAATCCTACCTGAAAATTTGGGGGAAAAAATAAAAAGCTACCGAAATGGGAAAGAAAGCAGGAAAAAAAGGATGCAAAACCTTGTTCATTCCCGGCAGACCAAAAAATATTCCACATTCTGGTTTTCGGTGAAAGAGGGCTGGGGAACTACCCCTCCCAACACTTCGTTAGGGTGTCCGCACCCCTTGAACCCTTGACCCCCCCGAACCACCTACCTCAAAACGAAGGGCTTCCCGTCGCTGATGGCTGGAAAAAAAAACCAAGCGCTTTTGGGACCCCCCCGGGGGGGTTAGGGCGTCCTCCAGCTTCCCACACATTCCCCGCTTCCCAAGCATCCCTTCCCCGCTGAAGACCAAAATCTGACTGCCCGAATAATAGCCCCACCTTCGCAATACAATTGGCCAAAGAAAACGAAGAAAAACCAGAAACATTAGAAAACCCACAAAATTTTATAATATTGGCTCGAAATAAAATGTGGGAGATTCTTGTGCTGGGGAGTCACAAAATTACAAAAGCACCTGGGGACCTTAAGCACTTTCGGGTCAATTCCTGACCTTGAATATTATACAGGAAACAGGATTATGCAGGATTATGCGGTATAAATTTCCCCCTGTACAAGGATCGATCACAATTGCGACAAAAAATGCAAACTATGGACAAAGAGCTAAACAAAATGTTTTCTAAACAGACTGCAGTTTCAGATGCTTTTCTGGACCTTTTGATTGCCGCAATTTTCCAAAAAAGCCAAACTTGGCGGTAAATTTGCAGTGTTGTGTGGCATTATGCAGTCGCCCTCTGCTTGGTGATAAAAACTAAGTTTTCTGGCACAAAGCGACAGGGAAAATTTTTTTGGTTCTGGTCCCCCGGACCACCGGGTGGTCCGGACTCCCCTGCCCCTGTGCAAAAACAACGCCCACCAAACACCCTGGTGACCGCCATATTGATTACACCACGGGATTATTCCTAGGTATGACAACTGCTGTTACTTCACAACAAATAAATAATCCAGGTTCAAAATATGTTGGCAAGAGCCAGCTGAGCTGTGCGAGGTACGCTGGGTCCCTGATGGGGCGCACATCGGGCATCGCCATTGGCACAGGCCTCGTTCTCTGAAGAACTGCATTGGATGAAGTTGCAGAGCGAGGGGTGTCAGGACCAGTGCTGAGAACCATGGATTTGCTCAATTGGATATCATTCGAAATTTCCAGGACTAAGGTTTTACAGCTGAAAAGAACGACGTCCTTTTGTAAATATCACACATTTGCTAGAAGCGCTCAGCCCTGAGTGTTTGCCTTGGAACTCTGCAACTTCCATTTTGGGTTCACGATCTTGACTTGCAGGTACAGGTCGGTGAATTCATCATCAGCAGTTCCACCAAGAGGCACTGCATACTTTCGGCGGCAACGTTCCATCTCCCGTGCAGTCAAAAACAGGGGCATAGGGCAGAGGAACACGAGAATTGCAAGGAATCAATTGCACCTCCCTAGTCCGAGCACTGAGGGCCACCCTTGTCAAGGCACCACCCCCCTGGCTCTTACTCATCTTCATCGTCGCCTTCCAAGCTCTTTCTTTTTCTGACACCACATCACCACCATTTCTGATTTTTGGACATGGGGGTACAAAACTCATGGTGGACAAAAAGTTATGGTTCAAAAAACCCAAATAGAATACCTCCCCAATAATATTAGGGCAAAAACTGCATGGGGTTTTATATTGGGGGGGTCGCTGAGCTCATATCGCTTTAAAGTAAGAGCGAAGCTTACCTTGGGGAAAGTTTTGGGGGGGGTCGGACCCCCCGCCCCCCCCGCCCCCCAGGTCGGGGCCACCTCGGGAACCAGCGGATTATCACCATGACCCCGGCCCCCTTTCCAGAATTGTTTTTTCAGTCGCGAGCGACTGGATTTATAGTTTCCGAATCACCTCCGTTTGAACCCCAACTCCCCGCCAGGCCCGAGTTATTCAGCCGCGAAAGGGTCCAAACTGGGTAGGATTGCCCCCCCCCTCTTCCGACACTGTCATTTCGCCGGGGTCCAAAAATCGGTCAAAAACGTAGGAGGCATAAATTGCCCATGAAAAATTTGACTGAAGTACCACCTGGAATGCCAGAAAAATGCTCTGAAAAACAGTCAAAATTTTCAAGTTGCGCATGAAATGCAAATTTTTTCGGTGATATTGACGACAAAACACATGAAGCGGAAAACCGCTTAGATGATTTCTGAAATTTATTTTTAGCAGATCTCGATGAAAATACGAAGCAGCAAAATGTTGTAGAAAAGTTACTATTATGGACAAACAACGAACGACAACATCTGGCTGGCACACAGACAGATACATAATGCGAGTATATGTATAACAGATACATATGTACACCTGACGCATAAGCGTAACAACGAAAATGCAATAAAATGCCTAATGAAGCGGAATACCACTTCATCGATAAACATAATCGTGATATTGCATAAAGCGCAACTGAAACAGAACTGACGGGAATACAGGTACAATTTATGCTTTACAGGATAAAAAGGAGGAGAGACCACGTTCTATCTTTGTGATCCACTCTACCTGACACCGACGTTGGCCACCGTCGGTGTCGGTTGTTCCTGTGGACTGCCGGGGCCGCAAGCGGCGGAAGCAGGCACCCGGCAGCCCCGTGGCTCCCCGCCTTGCACTGCCGGAAACAGAGTGGTTCCAGGTCTAAACTGAACGCAGAACTAACATTTCAGGTTCATGGTACAATTGGCAGTTGGGCGGTTGAGTTGTACGCGGGACACAGGCGTAGGTCCATGAAAACCAGGTAATGAAGACAAAGCAAGCGGTTTTCCGCTTGCCTTGTAAGTATTTGACTCAATTTCACAAAAAGGGGAGAGGCTGGACCAGGTTCAATTCACTTCCCCGCACCGCTGAACGGTGCCCAGCTGTCAGGGGTTCGGTTACGGCTTTTGCTGGACCAGGCAGGCGATCGTACAGTCCAGGCTCCCCATTCATCTCAGTACATAAACGTTACGTAGTGTACATTGAACGTTGCACTTGTGCTGAGTTCATCGAGTCCATGAGAAATCCTCTGCAAACATGATCTTGGCGGATTTTTTACCATTAAAGGTATGACGAAAGACAGTTTTATATATCAGACAGATTAGAGTGAAGCGGAAAACTGCTTCACCTACGCCTTGAATCGCGATGATATTTGTTCATACCGAGTCATGTGACCACAAAGTACTACACAGTCCGACCCACACACATTCAGGTGCTTTAACTGACTGTCCTCTGTGGGCTGCCGCTGGCAATGGCCAGCAAAGGCCGTAAGTGGCGGGGACTGCCCACCCCCTCCACATACGGCATGTGGATCCCTACCAGTGTCAGCCTACTTTTTGCTTTTACTGGAGGCAGCGGGATTCCGCTTCATACGAAACCGCACGTGTGGGTAGTGACTGTGATCATGCAGGCAGTCGGATTCATCAGTGCGCATTGTACGCAGTTTGTTGGACGATGTTTGCTTTTTTTTTCTGGTGTACTGCTAAGTCACCTTGGCATGCACAGCTAAAGAAAGATGGGAGGACAGTGTATATACCGAGATCAGGATACTGCATATGCCTGTGATGCTGATAACTTGGTTAGTCAGGAGGGTGGGGTAATGACTGTGATCACGGCAGGCAGTCAAATAACTGTGAGTAGTGACAGTGATCACCCACGCGGTTCTACCAAAAAAATAACACGTATTAAATCCAAAAGGATAACACGAGTGAAAAGTTTTTCCACTCACAATAAAAAAATATGCAAAAAATCCTGAAATCCAGCCCTACGCTTTTGTATCGCGAAGTTTCTAACCGACGTAAACTGGCAGTTGTACCACCAACCACATCAATTCAATATAAATTCCCAGTTCCTTACATCGCGCTCTGGATGTGCCAATTTCGAGAGATCAACGTCCTGTTGCAACCCCGTTTCAAAATCCAAATAACCTTGCCAAACAGCACCAAAAATCAGCATTACTCGCTGTATGAAGCGTAAAACCGCTTCATACGTGAAACTACAAGCAATTTAACAACGCGTTGTAAGTTTAATGGGTCATAAACAAGAGATTGCCAAGAGGAAGCGGTTATCCGCTTCCTTATGTCACAATATATCCGTATCTGGTCACTGGAACAGAAGACACATGCCTGCTAATGCATCGCCCGTGGAATTGGTCCTGAATATTCGGGGCCTTCGCGCCTATTTGCAACGTGGTAGGCCTCGTTCGGGATGGGACCTCTTTCACGATGCCTTCGTAGCTCGTGAAGTCGGTGCCCAAGCAATTGTGGCACTGTGCTGCATAGTGCGGCTGAATCGGCGTTCATGTCGCACAATAGAAGTGGTGCGGGAGGTCTACCTGCAGTCTTCCTCCCACCGTCCACGGTGGCTGGGACCGCTCGCCACTGGGGCGTATGCTGTGTGGCGTACGCTGCATCGACCGGCGCAGCCCTTCGCAGACCCCAGTACAGCGGCCGAGAACACCCCCAGCATGCGGGCGCTACAGCACCTTCCGAGAGCAACACGGAGAACGCTACGGCACACCGGCATGGTGGGTCGTACAGAGGTGCCGGTGGCAGCCCGGGCAGCTGTGGCGGCACGGGACATCCTGGCCTCGTTGCGGAACCACCAGGTTGTCCTCTGGCTGGACAACTTCTGCTGGCTGCGCTGGGGAACGGACCCGGCCACGCCGAACCTGAGCCAGAACCTCACAGCTTTCGGAACAGTTCAGGATACAAAGCATGCTGATGAGTGCATTGAAACCAAACCTATTCCTGAATGATACACAGGTTAGATATCGGAACGGCTAATAAATGGACTACTTTCACCAACTGTCAATGAAGCGGAAAACCGCTTACTCCTGCAAAAAATTGATTTTTATTCAGCATGTCTGTTTCAATTGTAAGAGCTTAATCACTCCGAAGGGTCTTAACATGCGTAGTTTGCACTGATGATGCTTTCGACAGCTGGAGAACCTGCTGCACCGCCCGGGAACGAGAACACGCTCCGTGACCTTCCCGGTGTCTCCAGGACATCCAGAGCTGAACGAGCTCATCGGCAACCTGGAGGTGGTGGCGTCCTCCTGTTGTACGGCATCGCCGCTGCTGCACCAAGCCGTGGGTCGCATACGACGGATGCAGCTGACAGAGACGACCATCAGGGTGCCACTGGATGTGGCACGGACCGACATGCAGTCCCTGCAGTGGCGTCCACTGTCGCTGACCGAGCAGGTGGTGTCGGCCAACCGGGACCCGCTGCTGGTGCTGCAGACGGCGAAGTCACTGCAGCACCTCACTCGTCACCAGACGCCTCTCCTGGTGGATGAGAACATCCACTACCGGTGCCTGAGGCTGCTGTACTCCGCGTCGGCATTGCGGTACTACATGTCCCGCTACCTGGCCGAGGTCCCCCTGCTTTACGGCATCTGGCATGCGTACAAGCACACGGTGACCGTTGTGTACCGGGCGTTCTTCCCGGTGCTGGCCCACCTGGAGGTGTCCCCCGGTGACCACCACCTGACGTGCAGCCTGCGCAGCCACCAGAAGGTACTGTACATGGAGAAGCTGTTTGCCAGCCTTCTGTTGTCCCACGAGTCGGTTATGTCCCACTCTGAGTCGCATATAACAACAGTGAAGTGGTTTTCCGCTTGATTGACCCCACTCATTCAATTTCAGGATGTGTGTATGCCATGCTATTTGCGATTCAGTAGTGAACTGACGACCAGAATGGAGGACTGGACCCGCTCTGGGACAACACGAGCTGAACAGCAACAGCAACTCCGGTCCTACCCGTACCAGCTGCTCCAGGGACTGTGGAACATCCTGGTGTTCTAAGCCCCGGCCTTGCTGCACCTGGGACACGAGGTGCGACAATGTACCTGGATGGGTAGACCCGAGGACGAGGTGAAGGGCACACCCGCTCGGCTGGTGCTGCGGAAGTGCCTCCTGCTGCTGATGCACCTGGAACGCCTGATGAGTCCCGGAAAGCCACCGTCGGAATACCAGCGGACCATCTCCCTGGCGCTGCTTGGGTGGCAGGACTGGATATCCCGGCTGTCCGGCTGTGTGTTCGTGGAGGAGGCTGGTGAGGCCATGCTGTCGAGGCTGTCCTCTGCCTGCAAGCGGAACCCCCACGTGACCAGCTTTGAGGGTACGTTGCAGCTGTTCCTGAACCTCAGCACCCCCTCCGGTGAGGCCCACCACAGCCGTGGCAGCCTGTGGAAGCAGCTGGTGCAGGAGATGGGACGTCGTGTGCGCGGCCTGGTGGGAAGCCCTGGTGACCGTCCATTTCCGAAGAGGGTGGACAGCACCACAGTGCGTTGGCAGGTGGACCCGGAGACCTACCCCACCTGGATGGCACCAGACCCCTTGCCAACGCGCATGACCACTCAGCAGCTGCTACCCGTCCTGCGGCATTCCCTGCAGACGCTGGTCCGAGGGCAGCGCCTCGCGACAGACGTGGAGGAGTGGCTCAGGAGCAACGTGGGCTGCGTCGATCCGGATCTTCTGCAGGAAAGAGAAGAGGCCATATCCCCATTCTTGGCACGCAGAAGAAGCAAAGCTGACACAGCTGAATATCATCCACTGAGTCCAGATGAAGCGGAAAACCTTGCTTGACACAGATGAAGCGGAGAACCGCTTCGATGACGACGCAGCTGAGATGGAGGTGGCAGAGGCCTCAGCCGCAGTGGGTGACATGGAGGAGGGTAGCAGTTTATACGAGCCGCCGGAGTCGCTCTACGAGCCTCCTGGTGACTTATCGGACGGCTACGTGTCCGTGGGGGCCTCCGATGGACTGGACTGGCTGGGATCACTGCAAGGCAGTGATATATCCGACTCTTCATCGGATGTCTCCGTGGCAGTGGTGTGTAACCGGCTGTATATTGCTCTGTGACGGAACTATCAGTTTTGCTACTGTGATTGGGACACACTGGGTTTCAACGATGGTGTACTACTACCTAATGCATAGGCAAATACCAGCACACATGCTGATAGGAACTACAAAGGGGAAGAAAACGGCTGTTTTTAACAGATGGTGCTGTTTGGTTCGGGTGGTGAGTTAAAAGTACGGAGTGTTTTGCAAACCCAAAACAAAATCAAAAAAATGGCCAATTTCTGTGTGTTTTATTTCTTCTTTTTGGAAATAAATGATGCAAATATATTCATTTCTGTCTCATTTCCAACAGATTGGAGTAATATGTACATATTTTTCCACTGTTTCCCCACAGACCTGGCTCCGAAGAGGCTGGCGAAGGCGGACACCACGGGACAGTCGATCCCGAAGTTGCTGGAAGACGAGGAGATGTGGCTGCAGAGGGAACAGGGTTGCATTTGTTGCTGTTTTTGCTGAATGAACGAATTGGAATGGTATGTCTGGTAACATTACCCACAATGGAAAACCTTCTGTTGACATTCTCCACTGACAATGTGTGTTTCAGTTACAATGTCCGACAAAAAAAATCAGTTTTATCCACTAATGAAGCGGAAAGACGCTTCATTTCTGAGTCATGCATTTTTCCCATTATAAAGAAAGATAACGCATGTTACCCTGCAGCCGGGCAGCTGGTTCTGGACGTTGACCTGAGCCGGGGGCAGGTCCGTCGGCCCCGTCAGGAGCACGTGAACGACGTCATCACTGAGCTACAGAACAACCCGCCGCAAGAGCTGGCGCTGACGGTGTGGCCGGAGAGAGGTGTCCACCTACCCCTTTCATATACGTTTCTCCTATGGATCAGTCCCCCTGACTTCAAGTTGGGTGTTTCCTAGAAGTGATTTGGCAATTTGGATAAAAATGTTGTGTTTCTTTGATACATCGTTTGGAAATGGTTCCCTTGCTGCAATGTGGGGCAGTGGACGGTCTATGGATGTTTTCCCCTTTTGTGCCCCTTTGCACAGCTATGGGGAAGTGGATCATACTAAGTGGTCAACATCGTTTCCTGGCCGTGTCGGCCATCGCCGACGCCGCCATCACCGACGTCCGCCGGCCGCCAGCCTTCACGGAGAAGTTCCAGTGCAAGGTGGTGAAGGAGAACACCCCCATCAAGGAGCGCCAGCAACTGGCCGGCAGACTGCAGGCCATGGACGGCAACGTCATGGACATGACCCTGGCGGATCGCCTGTAGTGGCTCCTGAAGGAGGACACCCAGAACCGGGAGATTGCCGAGGTGGATGAGGTGCCCTACAACCCCACCAAGACAGAGTGCTGAAGACCGACTACAGCAAGACGGAATGCCGGGAGACGGTGGATGGCACCCTGGTGTGTTCTGTTAACGAGATGGTTATATATACGGAACAATGAAAGGTGGATGATATGCCACAGTGAATGTCCAGTGTGTTTTTGGATAGTTGCTGAGTGATTGCAAGAGGAAATGTTTTCCCGCTTCATTATCTTTCTGTTTGTTTTTTTACCATCTCTTAGGGGACGTGGGTGAAGGCCATGATCCCAGTCACGGAGTGGGTGCTGCAGAGTGGAACCGAGGCCGTGGAGGTGGTGAAGAGGATGGAGGCCCGTGGTGGGGACCGCGTGTCCCCACACACATTCAAGTGCCTGGAGGCCATCTACCACCCGGACGACTACGCGGAGCTGGCCCAGGTGATGCTGGACGAGAAGGCCAAGCCCACCACCCAGCGGTTGGTCCAGGCCTCACAGTTTGCTGTGTTGATTGGACATTTTTGAAAGCGGCTTTCACTACATTCTGGAATTAAAAGCAAAATTTCATTAATGCTGAAGGAAGCGTGTTTCCGCTTCATATGCACATTCTTAGATTTTAATGGTACTTTCTTCCTTTCCGCCTTTAAACTGAAATGGGGTCTGCTGCCAGGCAGGAGATGGCCAAGCTGGTGCGCCGGAGGACCTGGACCTGGCTGCTGCAGCACCCGGAGCTGGATGCCGACGTTCTTCACCCATCAAGAAGTATGTACTGTTTGTCATATGGGAATATTATGCATGACCGTCTGAGATGAGTTGGCCTACCCTTTCTTGAGAACCTGTTTTAATGATTGATTGTTTGCGGCTGTTATGAAGCGGAAAACCGCTTCGCCGTCTCCCTTTCGTATCTCTTGTTGCAGAGGACCTGGCGCAGGTGGCCGCCCTGGAGACCGCCCTGCAGCCGGAGCACGTGAAGGTGTCGATGACCGGAGTGAAGTGGAGGTGGTCGCCTGAATCCCCCTGTGCGGGGACCAACTTGTTGATGGCAAGAACAACACATTTGTTCTGTCACTGTTTGGAACGTACCCTTCCTGTGAATGCTTGCATCCCCTCTCCCTCTCCCCCTTTGCGCTGACAGTTGTCCCCCGGCACTGGCCGCCCATCGTGGTGGTACGCCGCGCGCCGCTGTGGTCCGACCCCCTGTACGAGGGCCTCAGGCAGCGGCTGCTGGGCCCGGTGATGGAGCCTGCAGTCAAGGTCGGGGGCATCTTCGGCACCCTGGACCTGCACGGGATGACGCTGGCTGGCCGTGGTCTGTCAACGCCCGTGAAGTCCAAGAGGCCGGAGGAGGAGGTGTCCAGCAGCCAGGAGATCTCCACGCCAGGCCAGGCCTCGGCCAAGCGGGCGGCCCAGTCCGAGGTCCAGAAGACAGGCCTCATCCACGTGGTGCCCATGCAGTCCACGGACAACGCCTGGCCGAACGACCTCCGCCTGCTGGAGCTGGCGGCAGTGGTGGTGGAGGTGGAGCCCCAGCAGTTCGCCTTAGATGGCAGCCTGCACGCGGAGGTGGGCAGGACCATGATGATGCGGGGTACACCCATGAACGCCGTGGGTGCGGACATCGACCTGCGGGACCTCCATGGGCGGCTGTCGGTCATGATGGGGAGCGAGCGGACAGTCTTCCGCAAGGGCATCCTCCTGTGCATCCCGCAGTCGGCGCCCGACCTGGACTGGCAGTGGGCTAGACGAACTTTGGCGGTGTTCATGACGGAGACCAAGCGCATGAAGGTACAACGTGAACCTGTGTTGTGTTTTTATTTGATGCTGTTGAAGCGGAAAAGTGCTTCACATACGCTATGTCAGGGCACTTATACAAACGTTTGGCATTACATGCATATGACAAATGTAATTGAGAAAGACAATCACTTTCGTTTGTGTCCTCTTCACGTAGGACCCCATCCAGATCTCCCTGCAGGGGATGCACCAGGGCCCGGTTTGCACTTTGTATGCCGCTTTTTGGGCGTTCTTACATGCGCTGTTTTATTCCACGATTTTTTTATGTCTCATTTTTTAGGCTAAATACATAGACGTGTGGTGCCTGCCTCACTCATTCGGTTTGTGAGATGTTATATGGTGTCCCCAAGTGTGTCCCGGGCACCCGACGTTGCCCATCTCGTTCCCGTGGAGGTCGTCTGGTGGTTCCTCCGGCGTTTGGAGGTGGCCACCGCCGACTGGGTGATGGTGCTGAGTTCCCGACCGGTGCTGTCCGCCCAGCTGGCCGTGCGGGCGGGGAGCGCCATCAACCTGCTGTGGGGCGTCCCGACCCTCCAGTCCGGAGACGTGGAGGCACAGCAGCGCTGCCTGGACGACGTCGGCCGAGAAGTGAGGGTGGCCGACGGGCTGCCCCCGGTGGTCTGGGGTCAGGGTGGTACATGGTTTCTTTCACCTGTTGTCTCCAAACATTCAGTTACTTTAGTCGGTTACCTACTGTTTACAAATTATGGCGGCTATCAAATACCACTCCGTGCATTCCTTTTGTTTTTTTTGCATTAACCAACATTGAAATGTAAGTTGAGACGTTTCAAATCCATTTCGCCTGTGCACTGCCCTGTGGCCAAGGATGTCCACAGCAGGATCATGCGCCACATGGCTCTGAACGTCTCCGGCTTCATCCCAGAGGGAACGGAGACCACCCCGGCAGCGCCAACGCAGGGGGAGCCCCCGTCCAAGCAGGGCGGGCGGGACCAGAAGGAGTCCAAGTCGAGGGAGAGCAAGGAGGACAAGGAGAAGGAGACCAAGGACAAACCCGACAAGAAGACCAAAGACACGTCCAAGAAGGGCGCTCGGGGGAAGCAGTCCGCCTCCTCGCAGCGTGCCCGGCACTCCTACGAGTCGTCCCCAGAACCGCCGGAGCGCCAGACACACAGGGATAGGCGCAACGGTGCATTTGCAATGATGTTTCATTTGGTCCTCTTTCAAGTCAGCAGTGTTTTAATGTACATTTCCAATGAAGCGTTTTTCCGCTTCCTTAATGAACAACCTGAATAATTCATTCATTACTTTATATGTGTTCACATTCTGTGATAAGTGGTTTGCATCAATGTTCAAAACAAAGGCATCTCGTCGAAACTACGGTTATCTGTGTGCTGTGCCTTCGGTTAGAGCCGCTCCCTGATGCCGAGGAAGCAGTCCGCCCTGGAGAACATCCAGGAGATGGTCGTGGACGACGAGTGAGCGGGCGGCTGCGGCGGCCGTGGTGGCAGCGGGCGGCTGGTGCCGCCAGCGAGGGCGAGACCCAGACCCAGACCCAGACCAGGAACCAGTCCTCAACCATCCACACAGCTTCGCACAACCGCACACACCCATTTCGCCTTGTCTTTCATTTGTGTTTGGCTTTGGCATGGCTGCGGTCCTAGGGGCTTGGCGGGTTGTCTGACCTGGAACCTCATTGTGAGAAATAGGGTGACATATTCACAAAATGCTCAATTTATGCATCTGCTTGAGGATAGAATACAGCTTTTCAATAATGTTCGATGAGATATATACGTTTGTTGGGTATTACATGTTTTGGGTTATACCGATACACTCTCCATTCAGATGGTTCAGTTTTGTTCGCACTCAAACTGAGTCGATTTGGGAGTATGATATGCAATAAATTTCTTCACTCTGGCTGGAGGAAGCGGAAACCCGCTTCTTTGTTTTTCTGTTTGTTTTCACAGGTTTTCCCTCCCTACCCACTCCTTATGGCTGCGTACCTGAAATGCGCACACATATAATACAGGTCTGTATTGTGTCTTATAAGATTGGCATTCCATTCGTGGCGCTAAAAACGTCTTCTTTGAATTACATCTGTTGAACTGATGACGAATGTTTACAGCTGATTACGTTTGATGCATTATACCCTTTTGAAATGAATCAACAATTGTATGTCTGGAAGCAATACTGACTGTTTGAACATAACACATTTCCATCCTATTCTGCATTTTAATTTTTCTGATCTTTATCAACGCGGTTTTCCGCTTCCTTTTTGTTTCGGTAAAATTTCCTGTATGTTCCGTTCGTATTTCATCACGTATCCTTCTTTCTGTATAATTTCCGGTGACCTATGCCTGATTTTGAAGCGGAATGTCATTTTTACCGCTTCCTGTTTTTCTCCTTTCTTTTTTCCCCCCTTTGCAGGGGGTTTCGAGTTCTTCGTCGTCAGCGGCAGTGGATATCAGGTGTGAATCCGTTCATTTTGTCTGAGTTTGTAATTTTTGTACAGTTTGCGCTCATTTGCACATAAATTGAAAATAAAAGTGGTGTTTCGGGTCTGTTTTGGGGTTTTTAGGACTCCGTTACTGCAAGCCAAACGTCCATCAGAAATGGCCGAAATCGGGCCCCTTCCAAATACTTCAAAAAAAACAGCCCTTTTTTGGAAGCAGTTTTCCGCTTCCTCTTCCGTTTCAGACGGGTTAGAAATTTTGGGCAATTTACGCCGCCTAAGAAAAATCGATTTTTCGAAAATTTCTCGAGAAAACGCACATTATTTCGGAAGTGTCCCACTGACAAAATGTACCCCCGGAGGCCCTCTATCACCCCCCGTTCGCCAGTTTGTCTGCCAACACGCCTGGCCCGCGTTTCGGCACGCTTTTGTGGCCCAGAACAGCCATTTTGAGGTGTTTTTGGTGCCGTTTTTTTGGTAAAAAAATCGATTTTTTCCAAAATATCTCGACAATGAAGCAAAATCAAAGGAAAGTCCGGAGAGAAGCCCTTGGAATGCCCTGTCCAACCATGGTTTATTTTCATATAGTGTAGCCCGAGATACGGCTGTTTTTCGTCCCTTTTCTGGGGCCATTTTGGACTGTTTTCGAGGTCAAAAAACTGATGTTTCCGAAATATCTCGGAAATGAAGCAAAATCAAAGGAAATGTCCAGAGACCAAATTCGAAGCCCTTGGAACACCCTAACAATATTTTGATTTCCCCGTAACTCGCCGCCTGGCCCAAAATATGGCCGATTTACGGCCCAAAAGAGCGGGACGGGCTTGCAACTTGACCGTTTCGGCCCTGTTTTGGGTCAAAAAATCATTTTTTCCCTAAAATTTCTCAAAAAATGGTGGGGAATTAAAGGAATTGTCCGGAGACCTGAATTAAAGCTCCCCGCCAAGCCCGAGTTCCGGCCATTTTTTGGCCAATTTTGGCCATTCTGTACGGTTTTGGCCTGATGTGACTTAGCCATTTTCGGGCATTTTTGGTTGAAAAAGTTGAAAAACCCCGAATTTTTTTTTGCCCAAAACGATGTTCCCAGACCCCGAAAACCTGTTTTTAAGCCCAAAATGAGCGTTTTTTTTTTGACCCCCAGCGCCCCGTTTTGGGCCCGAAACCTACGGAGTTTGGGTCAAAAACGGGTCAAAAAAGTCCAAAAATTAGAATTTTTTTTGCCCCAAACAATGTTTTTTGGCCTCCCGGACCCGGAAAAACTATTTTTGAGCCGAAAAGAGTGTTTTTCGACCCGCCAGCGACCCCCTTTTGGCCGCCAACCCATTGACTTGAAAATGAGCGTTTTTCGACCCACCGGCGCCCTTTTTTGGCCCGAAACCCATGCATTTTGGGTATTTCCGGGTCAAAAAGTTCGAAAAGAATCCAACAAAAGGGGTATGGGGGGTATGGGGGGGTTCCTGATATGGGGTCCTTGAGCTCTGAAAATTTCAATAATTACTGTAAATTATCATTAATTACAGGTGTGTTGTCTGTAAACTACGCGAAATTTGCAATGTTGGTCTTTTTGAAATTTCGCCCAAATAATCACCCCCCCAAAAAAACACCGACAGGATGCAGCGGGCGGCGGGATACGGAAAACCCCAATACTTGCACGCTTTGTGAGAGTTTTAGGTCATGATTTTGCCACTTTTTATCGAAAAAAAAAAA
>CAAHFI011671099.1:0-19588 GCA_900893395.1 Euglena gracilis
CAGAATATATTCTTTTGTTTTTATTGAAATCCTCGGATTCCCAATTTTTCTTGATATCCCAATTGTCCCCAAAGACGTAACACAATCAATGTAAGACATAACCAGAGCCAGCAGTCTGCACAGGAGGAAAGGTTCGAATTAGGAATACAAAGTTCGGTTCAGGCGGTTAGTAAATAGTCCGCACACGCCCCCCATGCCGGAGGACGCGGCGCCACAGGCACAGGACGAAACGGCATCACACCACAAACAAAATGGCTTTACTATGGTTCAAGCACGAATGAATGGTGTTCAACACGAATTGTCCACAAAAAAGGTTCAGAACGACAAATGTCAACACAAAGGAAGGTAAAAGAGGTTACTTCCGACGTTCACCGTGGTCCCTTCACTTCGTGGTTGGCTTGCCATTCAAAAGTAACACAAACCTGGGCGAAACTCCTCGCATCAATGGCAGGTTTGTGACTGAAAGCCTTCAAAGGTTAGACAACAATCCACCCATGGCGAGGCGGGTTGGTGTCTCCTGACCCGAAAAACCATCCAAAAGGCCCCCTGGGGGGCTTGACTTTCCTCCCGCGTGACTGAAAGCACGATCAAAACATTTGGGGGAGGCCAGGCTGTCTCTTGAGATGCCAACCCCCATTCACATTCTGAAACGTCGCAAAACATTCTGAGCGCCTGGCGTAGGATCGATTGTAAATTGTGATCCACACAATAATTCTTGAAAACCTCATTCATTCTGCCTCCTGGTTGCACAAAGGAAGCCACAGGCTCCCATGTACTGCTGCTTGCCGGAAAATTCTCCCACCAAACCAAAAATTTCCATCCCCCTTGGTACTTGTGCTTCAAAATCTTGTAAACATTGTAAAAACCCAATTGTGCTTGTTCTTCTTCTGACATCTGAAGGGGGGGATCCCCTCCCTGGTCTGGCATGGGGGTGTCACCCTCCACTGGGTCTCCCACAACCACATCACCGGTCAAAAGGTCTGGGTCTTCTTCCAAAAGGCTTTCTTCATGCAAAGCAACCTCCCACTTTTTGCACAAACCCAAAGAGACATCAATGACCCCTCCCAAAGATGGACTGCTTGCAATTTGCACTGAATTGAACCTCGATTTGAGAACCCGAAAAGGTCCTTGCCAGGGGGGGAAAGCTTGGGCCATGATTTGTTTGGCCATCTTTTGTTGTGCACCAAAACATAGTCATCTTCT
This sequence comes from Euglena gracilis, assembly GCA_900893395.1. Lineage (NCBI taxonomy): Eukaryota > Euglenozoa > Euglenophyceae > Euglenales > Euglenaceae > Euglena > Euglena gracilis. The sequence goes on from CAAHFI011671099.1 coordinate 1,204, forward strand.
TCAATTTTTGCTGGTACCCTCCCTTTGTTGGCACTCTCAAAATCTTTTTTCCTCAATTCTTTCAATCTCTGGGAAGCTCTTTCTTGAATTTCCATCTGGGTCAAAAGCCAAGAATGGGTTTCTGGATTTGTCACCGGTTCTGGGGGTAATTCCAACCTCCAAGCTGGTCTGCCCAAAAACATTTCATGGGGTGACAACATTGTTGTGGGGGAAATCTGCGAATTCATCAAAAATGTGCAATACGGGATCAGCTGCACCCAATTTTTGTCCTTGGAAGACAGACTCAATGCTCGCATATTCTGCAAGAACATTTTATTGACATTTTCAACCAAACCGTTTGATCGGGGGTTCCGGGGCAGAGAAAACGATAATTTCACGTCGAGAGCTTTCAGGGCTGTCTGGTAAAAACCACTGGGCTGTCTGAATCGCACGTCGTTGTCAGACCTCACAACGGACGGTTTTCCAAAAACAGAAATCCACCGGTCCAAAATAAGCCTCAAAACACCTTCTCCGGTTACCGTTTTCTGTGTGGGGATGAATTGGCAAAAATGGGACAAATTGTCGACCAAAGTCAGCACATAGTCAAAACCATTGTAGGGGTCCATTTGCACAAAATCCAAACACAAAACTTCATTGCTCACTGTTGGAATCGGTAAAGAACCCACCTTTCCACGGTCACTGGGGCGGTTTTGTTTTGAAAGGGTGCAAATTTCACATGTCATCACAATGGCCCTGCAAATTTCCAACATGTCTTTCTTGGAAACCTTGGACTGAAAATGGCTCAAAAAGAACAACAAAGTCCTTTCAGCACCAACATGGTTGCTTGCCTTGTGACATTCATCCAAACAAACCTTCAACAAATGAGATGGAACAACCAATTTTCCTTCACAATACATGGCCTTGGCAGATCTGAACCAAAACTCATTGTCAATGAAACAGGGTTTTGAAACCTCCACTTTTTCCCAAAAATCCTTCAGCTCTGAATTCAAATAATCCTTTTCTGACACTTGCACTCTGTGGGACAAACTGAAAATCTTCTGCAAAAACAGGTCAAGCTGCACATCCATTTTCTGAAAAGCGTTCCTTGCTTCTTCCTCAAAATGAATTTCAAATTTGTTCTCAAAATCAGCACGAGACAAAAAATCACACAATTCATTTTTGCAACCTGCCACATGAACGATATTCAGTTTGAACTGGTGCAAAAACACATACATCCTTCTCAGTCTTTTGTTGAGGGGGGTTCACCCTTCAGAAAAGAGGTGGCTGCCTCATTGTCTGTCATCCACACAATTGGCAGATTTTGCAAAATCCTTGTTTGTGAAGCAATGGTCAGCACACCACTCAAAATTTCCTTTTCCCAGGTAGTGTATTTTTTTCTTGCCTCACTCCATTTCCAGTTGTAGTGGCCCAAGGGCACCAACCTCATTTCACTGGGGTAGTTGTTTTTCAGGGTTCCATCCACCTTCACACCACTTGTTCGAAAATTCTCAGGAATTTGTGTTTGTTGGAGGGTTTGCCACTGAAACAATGCTGAACCACCTCCCAAATCCGAACTGTCAGTCACCAAAACAATCTCTCCTGAACTCCTGGGGGTACCCAAAACATCAAGAGAAGACAATTTCCTTTTCAATGCATTCAAACAACTCTCCTCCTTTTCAGTCCACCTCCATTTCACATTCTTTTTCAGAAGATCTGTGAGCGGGGCTGAGTCAAAAGTAAAACCTTTCACGTGTCTGCGGTAGAAATTCATGGCTCCCAAAATTCGCCTCAAATCCCTTTGATTCTGAACTCGAAAACTCAGAATTGGTTCAATGTTTCTTTTGTTTGCCTGCCACATTCCCCATCCCAACGAGAAACCCAAATAGTCAATGGACTGATTCAGAAAGGAACATTTGCTCAATTTGATTCTCACTTGGTTCTTTCTGCAAACTTCAAACCACTTTTCCAAAAGATACAAATGATCCTCCTCAGAGTTTGCACCAACCCCTGTGTCATCAAAAAAGAAGCCAGGTGTCCATCCTTCAAAATCTCTCTCACCCTCAAATCCGTTTTGCATTGGGAGGTTAGAATTTCCATCAGCTCCTGAAAAATACCCGGTGCATTACTTAGGCCAAACATCATCCTTTTGGGACGAAAACACCTCCCAGAAGGAATGCAAAATGCAGACAAATTTGCTGCTCTTTTTGTGATTGGGATTTGCCAATACCCACTCCTCATGTCCAGGGTACTTTTCCAGCGACATTTGGCCAAACTTTCAATCAAAACCTCCATGCTTGGCAAATAACCTGCATGTGCCTTGCTTCTGGCATTCAATTTTCCATAATGGATGACCATCCTTCTGGTACTTGACCCTTTTTTGTCCACCAAAAATGTGGGGCTGCACACCTGGGGGATTTCACCAACTGGGAATTGCTCAATCAACCCTGACTTTAGCAATTCTTCACACTGAAGGTCAATTTCTTTTTCATCCTCCTGGGGCATGGGCCAACACTTTTGCCTTAGGGGTTTGCCTTCCCATTCAGGCTTCAGCTCAATGTCCATCAAAACAGGCAGGGGGGAAGACTCAGAAATTGTGGGCAATGGTCCAAAAACATCAGAAAATTTCACCAAAAGCTCATACAACCTGGGGTGGTCTCTGAATTTCTCAACTTCTTTTTCAAACTCTCCACTCAGATTCTCAGTAAACAATTTGCTGCTTTTTTCATCAGCCTTTTTCTGGGCCTCCAAAGTCCAAATCTTTTCATGCAAAACTTGGGAAATGCTTTTGAGTTCATCCATCTTGATTGTTGCCTTGGGAGTTTTCACAGGTTTTGCAAACTGAACATCTTCCACAGGCTGGGCCAGCTGGAAAAACATCACCTCCACATCTTTTCTCACCTCCTGAAAAAGACTCAGCTCACTTTCAATGTCCTTGGTCAACTCAGCCAAAAAATTGATGTTTTCATGCTCATTCATTGGTTCAAACACCACCACATTGTCCAACCATTCTTTCACCTTTTCATCTGATTCCTTGGGGGGAACATTCTCCAAAGGAAAACTTGGACTTTCAAAAACTTGCTTGTCTGCAGGTGGACTGGCAGGCTGGGTGCCTGCTGCAGGGGGGAACATCAGGAACATCTGGGAAATCCACTTGAATTCCATCATCCACTGTGGGATACTTCCTGATCTCACCTCTCAGTTCATCCAAACTCCAATTCCTTGAAACTTTTCTGAGCCAACTGACAATTTTGGGGTCCAAAAGCTCAAAATCCACTTTGAATTGCACAGTGTCCACCACACTCACAAAAGTGTTCCACAGGGGGAGGGCAGCACCTTTTTGCACCTGTCACCCACAAACAAGGGAACCCCACTTGAAATTTTCACCCTGGCCACAGTCACCCTTTCCAGCAGGGGGGACCAGTACTGGTCCACCCAGTCTGGGTGTACCAGGACCATTTTTGTTTCTTCAATGCACAACTTTGTCACCACTTTGCTTAGTTGGCTGAAGGGGGGGTTTGCCCACAGAAACTTGGAAGCACCAATGTCACACAACAACCTTTCCCATGAATACCTGTAGGCTGAATTCCCTTTTGTCATGTACAAAGACTGGGTGTGGTTCAGGTGGTTTGCAAAAAGATCAATGCAAATCTGACCCTCAGAAATCTTCAATTCATCCAAAGCTTTTGACTTCACTGGCTTCACCAAAGTGTAGCTTTCTGTCTTGAAAAGTCTGAAAATTCTTTTGATGGTGTGGTCCCCATCATGGCTCTGAAGTAAAAACTCCTCACCATCAATGATGATTCTGGGGGGTCTGGTCAGCAACCCACCAAAAAATTCACTTTCAGTAAAGTCAGTCCCCAAAACTGCCTCGAAGGCATTTGTTTCAACAACAACCGCTTTAAGCTTTAGAATTTTTCGTCCCAACTCCAGGCTCACCTCACACACTCCTTCAGAAAAAATGTACTCACCGTTGCCGATCTGCAGGGGTACCGCAGCACTCGCTGAATTTTATTCTCTGGAACACATTTCTTAGAAACTGCAGTGATGGTGGCCCCAGTGTCCAAAATGGCTTGAATTTCCTTTCCATAAACCTTCACTGGCAAAAGATAAGTTTTACACACCATCTGGAGCAACTGCAAAGCATCAGCTTTCTCTTTTTGGGGTTCTCACCCTGGGGGGTAACCTGGGTTTGCACTCCCTGGGGTTGAACCGAAGGGGTCCCTTTGCCTGCCCCCTTCTGGGCTGCTGCCTTCTTTTTCTCAAACTTTTCTTTTGACCAACATCTGTCTTCATAATGCCCTTTTTGTGACAAAATCGACAGAAAATTGTGGCTCCAAATCGTGGGGCTGGGGTGTCATCAACTTTTCTTTCACCCTTGCCTTTGCCTTTTCCTTTGCCTTTTCCTTTTCCACCAGATTTTCCACCTTTTCCAGATTCTGGGACACTTTCACCAACTTTTTCAGATTGATCAGGGGGTCTTTCAATCAATGGTCTGAGATTTTCTTTTTTCAGCAAATTCCTCTCCAACCAATCTTCAGAACTTTTTCCAAAATTGTTTTTCTCAAATCTGTGAATGTCTCAGAACGATGTTTGTAAAATCTGTCTGCCCTGATGTCTGCATACATTCTGGGGTGTAATTTCCTCAGCAAAACCAAAAACTTTTCCTGTTCACTCATGGCCTGGGGGCTCAACCTGGCCATCAAATTGTCCAACTCAATGAAAAGTTTTTTGATGTCTTGGGGTTCAGGGTTCTGGGAAAGTGCTGGCAATTTGTCAATGGCAGACCTCAAAGTCATGTCATTTTCCAGTGTTGGGAACAAATTTGCAATTTCCAACAGCACTTTTTCAAAATCATCATTCTCATCCATCACTTTTTCAACCAGTTTTTTCACCTTGGGGGTGCAACATTCCAACAGCCAATCCTTTTTCTGGACATTTCCAAATGCAACTGCACCAGTTAACCTCAACCATCTGCCAAAATCTTTCAAAAACTCTGGCCAATTTGTGCCATCAAACTCTGGCAATTTCACAGGGGGTAATCTTGAACTTTGGGTTGAACTTTGGCTGGGGTTGCTGGAATTTGGTTCCACAATTTGCTTCAGAAATGTTTCAACCTGGGTGATGGGGTTCACAGGGGTAAACACAGACTGACTGCTGCTGGCTGATTTGATTTCCAATTCTGCAACCTTCTTTCCAAATCTTCAATGGAGGACATTTCTGCAGATCACTTTCAAAAAACTCAACCACTGGCTCTGAAAACTGGGAGAAACAGAAACACTGGCCAACCCAAAAACAAACAAAAACTGAAGAAACCAGAACAGAAAACCAACCACTGGGTTCAGGACCAGGTCAGCAAGATGATGAAGATCTTGCCTCAACCAGGATCTTGTTCTGGACAGCAAGGTGAACAGCACCACTTACAAACTTCCTCAACCAAATAACCAATACAACAACTGTTGACAAATCTCCACTGTGAACTTGTTCACCACAGCCTCAATGTCAACTTCCTGTTGAAGGTGTTGTTCTGTACCAGCAACTCGGTTAACCTTGCCTTCAGGAACACCAACTTCTGGAACTTCAATAACCAGTGAAACAATGTTGAATCTCCTCGAAGACGTCTTGGACGATTGGAACAACAAACCTCTGCGACCAACTTTGGACGTCTCAGAATATTCTTTTGTTTTTATTGAAATCCTCGGATTCCCAATTTTTCTTGATATCCCAATTGTCCCCAAAGACGTAACACAATCAATGTAAAGACATAACCAGAGCCAGCAGTCTGCACAGGAGGAAAGGTTCGAATTAGGAATACAAAGTTCGGTTCAGGCGGTTAGTAAATAGTCCGCACAAATACAACTTGATGAAACTTGTGAACAAGTGTTTTGAAGATTCAATACCAAAATATTGTGTATCAAAAGAGGGGTCCTGAAAGATAAAACAGATGTAAATTTGAACCTTTGCCTAACCGTTTTTCTGGCAGTTCCGCGCTTGAAATGATCCTAGCTGGGGGGGGGACAGAAAATCAGGGCGGAAGCCGCAAAAAACTTCCATGGGGGTGTTCACCACTTCAGGACCTATGCAGGGGATAATCAGGCCGCGCGGCGGCTCTAATTTTGCTGGTTGGGAAACAGTGCTTTGGGCGGTCAAAATTCCTAATAATTCAGAAAATCTGCATTGGACACCGACCCACTACCTCTTACACGCCCCTCCTTAGAAAAAAAACAAGGATTTTTTCAACCGAAAAAAACGGTGAAACTTGTTTTTCTTCGTCGGTGAACAATGAGAAATGAAAAGAAGACATTGGCAAAAAGATCCAATGAAAATCATCAATTGCAGTGCAGCGGAATAAAAACAGAAAATGTAAAAAATTCAGCAATAAGCAATGGTCGATGGGGTGTATGTTACATGGAATGCGGTATATGACGGAGAGCGCGTCGTAAGAGGGCGAACAAGCATCCGGGGGGGGGGCAGGCAAACGCATGAACGTGGGGTATGAAGCAACCAGAATTCCTTCAAAAATTACCGAACGAAACGACGAATGGCAAAAAATGGCAAAAAATCAGGGTCCTGCCGAAAAAGGGGGGGGGGCGAATTTATAAACCAATTCCCTTGGGCGGCCGAATCAAAAATCTCAAAAAATCAAAAAAAGCGATAAAAAAGGAAAACACACTCAATCGGCTGGGGGGGGGTAATGATGAAAATCTGTGATCAACAACTAAACCGATGATGCATACACAATCAAAAATTCCCAGAAAATACAAATTTTTGAGAATTCGGGAAAGAAACGGCCTTGAAAAGGCATCGGAAAATTTCGACGTCTCATCTTAACCCATGAATGGGAGGAAAGACGAAAAAAATACCGTCGGAGTACTTGGCAGAAAATCATGCGTACCAAAATCCTGGGGATCGAAATGATCGAGCTTCACACCCGCGAATAGGGGGGGGGGTCACAGAATATGGTAATGAACAAAAAAAAACTGTTGATTCGATACGAAAATTCCCCAAAAAATGCGGTGACTTCAGAAATTCGCTTTTGAAATCACTTTGAAAGTGAAACAAAAATCGGTGACGTTGCATGAAAAAAGGGGGGGGCGCCAGAAAAATACCGAGAAATTGTGAAAGACGGTTGGGAATCGGCCATGGACTGAGTTCGAGCGATGAGAAACATCCTGGGGGGGGGTAAAAATCTACCTCCAATCGCCATTTCGCCTCCTTGACACCCACCGAAGGGTATTTGTCGGGGGCTGGGGGTTAAAAAATGTAAGTTATGGCCCGAGCTTGCCTAAATCCCTTCCCTCCCTTCCCCTTACCTCCCTTTCCTCCTTTCCCACCATATGGCTCGAATCTCCACCTCCCTTTGCCATAACCCTTACCCTTGCCCTTACATTCCCCTTCCCGTTACCCCACTCCGCGCTTGGCCTCGTCGACGCCTCCGACGGTGTGGCTTCCGAAACGAGGATGTCCGCCAACGGTCGGGGGGGCAGCCCCATCTCCTGGCGGATCTCTCCGCCAGCCCATTTTTTTTTGTGGGGGGGGGCTGATTCGGGAACCGATATGAATCGAAGGGACGGTTGAATTATGGTAAAAAAAACACCCTCGCAATCTTGTCGGCTCTCCCTTGGTTACCTCATCAATAAAATTGTGGCACTATGCCGACCGAATGGCCGGGAGTCTCAAAAACTCCGGCCTCGAAATGGAACGGGCGGCCTCAAAAGCCGATTCCTTGGGAGTCAAATGAGGTCAGCTTCAAATATAGTGCCACCCTATCCCCTTTGACGAACTTCACTGAAATACGTTTTGTGAACCGTGTGAAGCGAGGGTGTAGGGGATAGGCACATCATCATTGATGCGGTGTCAATGATTTTGGGTAACCAGCCGACCCCGTTCCAATGCATAATGAGGGAAAAACACGATGGAAAAATCTGGGCTGGTGGTCATTCCTTTGTTGGAGGACCGAGAGGGTCAATGGGGGTGGCGGGGTTGGCCCGCCTGTTCCCGACTCGGCATTGCCGCCACCGGGGGGCCTCGATGGCCGGGGCCGCTGGCGGAGCGCCGATGAGAGCGGGGGCTGTGGGAGCCACGTCCATCACTAAAAAAAACAAAAAAGGTGAAAAAAATGGAAATTCAGCATTTCGGCTCCCCATACCATCCCTTTCGGCCGAATGTGAGAGGGGGGGACGTGAACTCATGAGCCTTTCCAGGGACGCTCGTACAATTCTTCCATTCACTGGGGGGGGGGCTGAACGGTGAAAATGTTGACAAAAAAATCCGGTCGAAATGCATTGGAAAACATTGTTGTGGTTACGGCCACGGGGGGGGGTATCTTAGACCTTATCAACGGATCCAAATTTTGCACCAGGGTCTTAAAAATTCTCTTCCCTGAACAAAATTCAAAATCACAGGTCCCTTTGTTGAAGAGAAATCGCCCACAATACAATGGCGAGTGACAGAAGAAAAGGGGGGGCAGAAGAAAACACAAAAATCTCCCGTAAATCGCATACTAAAAATATCTTTGGTGTCCTGGAGGCCAGGGTATCGTGTAGGTTCGGCCGACCCACTACCCTATGGCAGATTGTGAAAATTAAAGCCACAGGGGGCACCAAAAAAAATGGGAAAAGCCATCGAAATCACATACTGATGAGGGGAAATTGAGAAAAATAACCTCCTTGGGAAAACGAGCAATAAGGCATGGCAACAAGTAGTTGCCGAGAGCCACGCTCTCACACCAAACCTTTTCCCTATGCATGAATTTGGGGAAAGATCAAATCCAAATGAGATGTCTTTGATGACGGCAACCAAAAAAAATCAAGGAAACGATAGAGCATCCACCTTGGCCGTCAAAGAAAGGGAAGAAAAAACACTTTCAGGTGAGATTTTCTTTCAAAACTCGAACCTGAAATTTGAAATCCAAATTTCGTTCCTTAAGACCACACGTCGTTTGTGTTTTCGGGTCTTAATTCAGAAAATCTGGAGGGGGGGGCTGAAAAATTGGCACGTCTGAAAATCTGCTGGCTGGAAATCCACATTACGCTTCATAAAAATTCTTCTTCCAAAAAAATGTTATTGGTTGGAAGAAAGAATGTGACTTTGACTCGGCAACTTTGAACTTTGTCTCGGCAACTTTGTCTGGAATGTCTTTGGGCAACTTTGTCGGCAACTTGTCTTGGAGGCGTGGTTGGCCAAACCATTTTAAACCTCCCCATGACAAAAGTTAACCTTTTTCATGGGATAAATGGAACACTGAAATAAAACTGGGGAATCTGAAAAAGTAAAAATCCAAGTGTCACAATGACACCTTTGACGCTTGGCTCGTAAGGGGAGCAAGAGTATAGGATGGGTAACGTGGGGCGTGGAATCCTTCCATGGGAACTCCGAAACAAACAAAAAAGTCCACCATCAAAAATCCAAAAAATCCAAAAAAATCCACAAAAATCCAAATCAAAAATCCACAAAAATCCAAATCAAAATCCACAAAAACCTCCTCACATGTGATGGCAGCAAATTTCTTCTTCTTGGTCCTCCTCACCAAACACGTACCAGCCGAACACAAGAATTTTGAGCAAATTGACGCCTTTTGTTGAAAAACAAAAATAAGCGTCCACAATAAAAATGTTGAGATAAAGAAAAACACGAAGCCAAAAAAACAAATCACGTGAAAAGAGAAAATCAGCTTCACGTCCATTCATGAGCAAACAAAATTCCACGACGCGAATACCAGGGGGGGGGTATCCGTTCAATCAAAAAAATGCACCGCGAAACGGGAAAAATATTTTTTTTGGAAATTTTTCAATCATTGGTGGAGGTAGAAAGGAAAAAAGAAAGCAAAAAAATCAGATCACCAATCATGTCGGACAAGAAATAAAAAACCCAGGTCTCCAACCATGGGGGGGGGAACGACAAAGAAACCCCGAACAATGGAAGGAAGCAAATGATTCATGTGCTTGGCTACACCAGCCAACCACAAGTCAAAACAGTGGGGTAAAAAACAATTCCACCAACGGTGGAAATTCAGGGTCGCGAAAATGAACGAAAACGTGCAATCAGATTACTTGGTGTAATCCAGATAAAATCAAATGGCAGCCTCCATTGTCATTGAAGGGGGGGGCGATGAATCACGACCACATGGATCTTAGCATGTCAATGCGCACCTCCTCGTGGCACAAACATCTTTCCCCTGGGGGGGGAATGATAATTCTGAAAACTGTGATGTTGTGTGCCACATAAATCCGAAAATCAAGAAGTTGGCCAAAAGATCTCCCTGCCGAAAATCCCCAACGCGAACAACGATGACTTGCAACAGGGTTTCAAAAAAAATATCCGAAAAAATGAAAATTCGCCAAAAAATGAACCATCCCCGAAACCATGTGGGGGGGGGCTCTTGCACTTCGTGAAAATAAGAAATAAAAAATGATGTGGATCCTGTGGGGGGGTGGCTGCCAAACGAACAAATCGACTCAAAAGTCAACAATAACAAAATCAACATCAACATAAACAACAAAACCGTGGGAAGAACGAGAGAAGGCTGCCTTCGCATGAAAATGGGAAAGTTGACGATGATGCACCTCCTCCAGGTCACCACCATGTGTCATTCTCCACAAATGTTGAAGAACGGGAATTCTTCCAAGTTGAACAACAAATGTGATCATTTCCCGTCAACGTTCCCTTCAAGCTGGGGGGGGGGCTCCAACAACCAAGAAACGGTTTCGGATGCTTGAGGTAATGAAACCAACAACGGTGGAAATAAATCGAGAGAAACAAAAGCGAGTAGCCAGAATAATCACCACAAACAAACAAACAAACAAACAAACAAACAAAAAACTCTCCCATTGAAGGGGGGGCACTTGAATGGTTGTGTGCGAGAAATGAAAGTTTTTTTTTTGCATCTCCCACACTTTTCGGTAGACCGTGTGAGGACCATGGGGGGGGGAACACCACCAACACAAAACAAAAAATTTTGGCTGATAAGGTGAGAAACGGCTTGGACGGTGAGAAGGGACCGGTGATTCAGAAAAATGTTGCTGAAGATGTTGTGTTGCTGCCAAAACCTGCAATGCAAGAAATTCGCATGGGCATCGCTAGAAAAGCAAAACCAAACAAGCAATCAAACAAGGAATCCAACACAATGCAAAATCGAAGAAACTCAAATGTTCCTACCCCTGAAGTATGTGGCCTTAATCAAATGCACACCATGCCTATCGTTGTTTTTCATGTAATCAACGATATCAAAACGTAAATTTTTGCTAGCCACATAATCCCTCCAATCTTTTGAGTATCGGTGGATAAAATTCATCAGGGGCTCCCAAGTTAAATCCTCGTACCCTTCCATTTCACGAGAAATTCAAGTCTGCCAAATTTGTTGACTCGGTGCTTCAAAATTTTTTCAACCTCCCATTCATCCAAACCTGAATCAAAATCCTCCTTGGTTGGTTGAAAATGAAACATCTCCAATTTTTCATTGGCAAACTCATCCTCAAAATGTTGTTTCATTTGGCTACGGTGCAAGGAAATGACATGTCCAGGTTTTACTTCCACCTCGTAACTCAATTCCCCAATACGACTGACAATGGGACAGGGACCAACCCACCAACTTTGCAATTTGTCGGCGGATAATCCCCTTGGACGTAAAACCCAAACCTTTTGTCCAACCTGAAATGGACTTGGAACCTTACGATCCTTATTCAAAGCCTCAAATTGCTTTTGGTGCAAGGCATTGAGAATATCGGAGACCTTCTTGTCCAAACTCGAAATGTGCTCAAAAAAGGTTGATGCATCGGCACACTCGGGTCCTTGCAAAAAAGGAAGACCAGGTTGCAAAGGTCGCGACCAAAAAGAATTTGGTACGGAGAAAAACCTGATTCACCCGGGGTTCTTTGCAAATGCTTGAGGGCAAGTGGCAAAACCTCCACCCAATTCATATCCACGTGTCGAGTCTGAATTTTCCTCATAAATTGCTTCAAAACCTTCCCGCCACTTCAGCCCTACCATTGCCTTGGTGGTACCCCGCGTGACAAAAAGTGTTTTGAACCCCCAAATGGCCGCACAACGTTCTCCAAAAAGCAGCCGCAAATTGGGGTCCTTTATCCGAAACAACCACCCTTGGGACACCAAACAAATTCCAATGATGCAAAAGAGTTTGTCTTGCCACTCGTTTTGCGGTGAGACCCACTCTTGATTCGGGAAATGCCACAACCCACCCACTGTGGCGATCAACAATGACAACCATGCAATCATACTCCTTTCCTTCAAACTTGGTAGATTCATGTAAAAAACATCCACCGCAATGTTATCCATGGGAATGGGGGTATGGGTGTGGGCTTCAAAGGAAGTTTGTTGCTTTCATGCAAATGATTGTTGGCTTGGCAGATTTCACATTTTTTGTTGATCTCCCAACACAACAAACGACCTCTTGATTTGTCGGGGAGGACATACCGCCTCAAAAGTTCCATAAATAATTTTTCTCGGCCCGTATGCCCATGAACCAAATGGAGTTCGTGAACCAAAAATGGAAGCAAAGTTGTTGGCACACACAATTTTGTCTCGAAAAACAAAAAATCACCGTGCCTTTGGAAACCAATGGGCCACTCACTTGCAGAATTTTGGACCTTTTCCCATGAATCCCTGAAAATTGGACACATTGCATAAGCACTTGGCCAGTTTCTGTCAAACACATTTCCGACATCAAGCACGGGAGAGGGGCCAACATCCGAAGTCATACCACGACCTTGAGTATTTGAAGTTGACGACGATTGAAATGAGGATGGCATCGTTTGAGTTGGGATGAACCTGTGGGAGGGGGGCAGAAACTTTTTTTCCTTTTCTTTTGCCATAGCACGAGTTATGGCTGCCACCCTTTGAGGTTTCCCCGTGAGCAAATATTCAATGAGCAAGGGGGGACTCTCCATTTCATTCTTGTTGAAGGTTGGGACCCCAACCCCCCAAGCCATTGTCTATGGCGCTTTCTCCCATGTGGACCCACCACCATTTGGGAACATTCATTTGGATTGCAAAGCACATTCTCCAAAGACCTTATTGAATCGGGACCCCAAATTCTGGTTGGTTTTTTGTATCCATAATTCTCAAACCTACAATAATCCACATCAATGTAGGAAATTCCTTTCATGAACTTTTGATTCCGAAGTAACCCAAAACGTGGATTTTCAATGAACCATTTGGCAGGTTTGAAAAAGGAAATGATCTCCAAAGTTTTCTTTGCCAAACGATTAGCATAGGCAATGTCCCGAAAAGATCTTGTGTGAGCCGTGCTATAATGCTCACATGGTATGCTTGCTGAAATAACCTCAAAATCTCCCGGTTTGAATTCCTCCCAATACTTCCAATGCAAAATGTTTTCCTGAATATCGGCATTGCTTTTGTGGTCCCAATCAGAGAAACCACATCAAAACCCTTTTGAAGGAAAACATCTCTCCAAGAGCCTTGCCCAGAAAACAAATCCAAAGCTTTTGGTTGAGACGGCATTTCCGTGTGTTGCACATTGAGTACACAAAACTTCTTTGGCTCTCCACCAAAAACTGCACAACATTTCTCCTCCTCCCGTTTCTCTTGCTCAATAAATCTGGCCATTTTCTCCTCGTCATCTTGTGTCCCATTGAAAAATTGATCCTCCCCACACCCTGCCGGATATGCCCACCGTGAAAGCCCATCAGCCAAATTGTTCTTTTCACCCTTCACATAACGGATTTCAAGTTTGAATTTGAAAGCAACAAATGCCAACGGGCTCTTCGGCCTGTTGGACCACCAGGCATTTCCAAAACCTCGGTTGTCCAATTTTCCAAACTTCGATGATCCGTTAAAATAAGGACAGGCTGAAGATTTATGAGGGAGGCATACTTTTTCAAAATGGAAACAATAGCAAAAGCCTCCTTTTCTCGAATGGGCCAAGTTTTCATTTGACCCGTGGTCAATTTCCTTGAGAAAAACGCAACAGGGTGTGTTTTGATTTTTTCTTCACTTCCAACTTCGGGCAAACTTTGTCCTTCATCCATTTGTTCAATCACCCCCCCTACGGCCTTATGGCTTGCATCCGTACGAATGATAAAAGGCCGATTCGGGTTTGGGATGATAAGCCTCACACCTTCACAAAAGCGTCTTTTCATTTCCTCAAAACATTGAATGTCCCCCTCTGAAAACTGAATTGGGTGCTTTGATCCTTTTTTACCCAAGGTACGGGGCAACTTCAATTTCTCTTGAAGTGGGGCAGCCAATTCTGAAAATTCCCGTATGTATTGGTGGAAATGGTTGACATACCCCAAAAATCCCCGTAAAGAAGTAACGTCCTTGGGAAGGGGCCATTTCTCCATTGCTAAAACCTCCCCGTTGATATCCTCCTTGTTCCACCCTCCAAAACATGACCACAAAATTCAACTTTTGTGGCGAAGAAAACACATTTCTTGAAATCGAGAACCCACCTCCCCTTCTTCAATTGCTCCAAGGACTTGCCTAACTTCAAAATCTTGCCTCCTAAGCAAGTCCTCCTCCGTGTCCCCATTTTTCTTCTCCGAACCACAAATAATATCATCAAAATATGCGTTTGCAATGTGGGACACGGGTTCCAAACAAAAATCCATTTCCCTCTGGAAAATTGAAGGGGCATTTGCATACCCCTGGAGCATGATTGTGGGTTGAAAATCCCTAAGGGTGTTGTGATCTTGAAAATCGGCCTTGCCTCGGGGGCAAGTGGAATTTGTGAAAAGGCATCCATAAGGTCAAGTTTTGTCCACATATGTTTCCTCCCTTGCCTAGTTAGGATATCGTCAATGAGAGGAATTGTGTAGCTGTCAACCTCAGCAGCCGCATTAGGGGCTCTAAGGTCGATAACGGGCCTATATGGATCCTCGGGTTTGTTCTTGGGAACCAAAAACATGGGACTCCCCCACCCCGATGGCTCTGGAGGCTCCAACTTTGAGAGTCCCTTCCATTTTCGATGGCTTTTCGAAAATAGTCCAGTTTGTCACCGTGGCACGGAATTGCACGAAAATATTTTGGAACCGAGCCAGGTTTTAATTTGATGTTAGCCATCCCATGGGGACCTCTAGGCTGGGGGTTGGGGAAAATTTGGTCTCGAAAAACAGAATCCTTATAATCCTCATACAATTTTTTCCTCAAACTCTCAGCCAATGGGCTTTCATTTGGATGTTCAGTTTCAACCAACCCAAAAATTTGTGATTCCTCACCTTGAAAAGTTGCCATCACCTCAAAAAGTTGAGCCTCTTCTTCGGGAGTCAGGGGGAATCCTTACTTCCAACCTCGTTAGGCACAACAAACTTGGTTATAGGCATGAGACGTAAAGGAGTTGTGTCAATTTCCTCCAAATCTTGAGTGGACTCCTTTTCTTCACCAAGGGGGGCTAGGAAGAAAATGTTTTGGCCTTCCCTCACACCCACTTGTGAAAACTCGGGAGCGGGATGATTTTGTTTTCCGCCATCCACCCATTTGAAAGAATGACATCCATGGGAATGTTGGCCTCGTAAAAAAGGCCTTTGAAAGTAACGTGCCTTTTGAGATGTGGGTTTGAAAAATGAAAAGTGAGTGGGATCACCCGTTTGCCACCATCAATCCGAATTTGATTTGCGGCTTGAAGATTGAGGGGGCGAGAAGCTGCATGGAATAAATGTTTTGGGAAAAGTCCTTCTCTCACAAGATTTGGTTGAGCTCCCGTGTCAATCAAAATTTTAGGGAATTTCACCTCCCCCTTTGATGAAACACGAGTCTCTATGAGGAATTGCTTACTCCCAACTAGATTTACAACCTCCCCTTGATTTTTGATGAGTAAAGAGGAGATTTGGGTAGTTTTTGGGATGGGGTAAGGGTAGGTGCCAGGGACCGTGGACCAATCCCCCCTTGACTTACTGTGCTCTCCCCTTGATGACGTTGGGGAGGAACGGCGCATGTCGAAGAGGTTGGCACCTGGAGCGAAGACTGGGCACGAGAGGGGATAGATTATATTGTGGGGGTAGGTTTTGACTCCTGCCATCGGCAGGCCCCACAAACCCACCGTGGCCCCGTCATTGGGCCGTTGGATTTGAAGAACTTGGCCCTTTTCCGTTTCCTTTTCCACCCTTTTGGCCAAAACCTTTGCCAAAATCACCTTTCCCAAAACCCTTGCCTTGGCCTTGACCTTTGCCTTTGCCCTTTCCCCCATCAAACCAATTGTCTTTCCCACCACGACCCCTTCCTCCATTGGAGGGGTTTTGCGAAAAATTGTTTGGGGCCATTGAAGAATTGAACTGTTGTGGGGGGGAACAAATAAGTTGGCTCAATGGGCGCTGGGGGACACAACTTTGGAATCGGGTTGCTTGGCCTTTTCTCCTTGGGGGGCTTGTCATTCACAGCATTTATTTGTGACCCTCCCAAAACTTTCCTTGTTTCCTCCAATTGCTCGTCATTTTGAACCGACGAAAGTAAAAATTGCATGCATTCTGAAACCGATGCATTCTTGTGTTGGGAAAACACGCAAACACCATGACCTTCAATTTCCTTCCCGTCAAAAGTTTCTAACTCCACCTTCTGAGCATCGGAATGGACTTCAACAAAAAACTCATCGCCTTTCTTTCCAACCACACTTGGGGAGAAACCGTCAGAATCTCAGAGAAAAGGGAGTGCAATTGTGAAACCTCAACCCCCGTAATCCTAAAACTTTGAATTTGAGGGCATTTCTTTTCTTGGAACTCTCAGTTTGCAACCGTTGGGCCAAATAATAGGGGATTTGCCTCAAAATGATTCGGAGGGCTTCCTCATTTGACAAATGAGGAAGTTTGGAGGCAATTCTTTGAAAATTTGATGTGTATTCCTTGCACCTTGAAAGTGTCATTTTCCCCTTGGCATCCAATTTTCAACCCTTTCCAAGGTTTGTTTCAAGGTTCCCATGACATTTTTCTTTCTCCTCCACCAACCCCCTCCAATAGTGGGTGTAAGTGAGGCCTGCATTTTGGTTTCTGAGACGTAACAAATTTGCCGCCTCCCATCGTCCAAAACTTTGGACAAATTGGCAAAAATAAGGCGGTCGTCACTCCCGTCCCCCATAGACATTGTTTGCACCCACATTTCCCATTGTGTTTTGAAAACTAGCCAATCGGCATTTTTCCCGAAAACTTGGGGGCAACCCGATGCCTGCCGATGCAAGCATCAACGGGGTCAACATGGGTGTTTTGAGTGGGGGGTGGAAGAACTTTGTGCTGTTTGTGCAAGCCTCAACTTTTCACCCGCAATGACATTCACGGCATTGGAATTCTGGGGGGGAATGCCTGTTGGTGGGGGGCTTGAGGACCTTGAGGTGCTGGATGATGGTAGGTTGCAATTGAAGACCTGAGAGAACACCTGTAGAGACTGAGGGCAATGAGCAACAGGGTTTTTGGCATCAAGTACTTGTTGTCTGGAAAAGTTGGATTTCTTGTGACAGTTTTTGAAGTCTTGGTCCTTTTGGGCAGTTTCTGTTCCAAAACTTGTAATTTGGTTCATGCAACCAAGGCATTGTTCCAAATGTTGATTTTTTGATTCCAAACTTTGAATGCACCTTTTTTGGTCAGAAAACAAACCTTCCACGGCACTGTCCTTTTGCACCAACCTTTCTTCCAACGCAACAACCTTCATCCACGTTGCGTTCAGGCTTTGTTCAAAAGTTTGGTTTGAGGATTGCACTCCTTCCAAGCTTTTCTCCCTTGCAGAAAATAAACTTTCCAAAACTTGAAGTCGTTGATCTTGTGAAACCACCAAAGTTTGCAAAGTCTGAAAGTCCGAGGAAAATTTATCCACCACCCCTTGGTCTTTTCTTCCAGTGAAGAAAGTTCCGTTTTGAAATTTGGGACTCCAAAAGGGTTTTTTGTGCCACTTCCAACTTGAAGGCTTGAAAAACTTGGTGGACCCTTTCAAAGCATCCTGGCAAGCTGCATTTGTCCTTCGACCAAACTTGTGCAATCCCCCTTAATTTGTTCAAAGCACCGAACAAACTGTGCTGAAGAGTCAACCAAAACTTTTTGAAATTCAATGCGACACTTTCTGAAAGTTCTGTCTGCAAAAGGCCAAAACTTTGTTGGCAACCCTCCAAAACTTCTCCCTCAGTGCTTCAACCCTCCCATCGATAAATTGGGTCCATTCCAAATCGGACCATTTGAAATATTTTGCTCTCTCACCTCAGAGAAAATCACCTTTCTCGGGGGGGGGGAGCAGAACTTGATGGGGTCCTTCAAAATCTGAGTGTCCACCAAAATCCGAACCCCTCTCAAAAGTGTCTGGGGCTTCCAAAATCAGTTTCCTCTGCGACCATCTAACCGGTGCCCCTCGTCCACCGGCACTACCTGACCTCCAGTAACGCCTTCGGCGTCACAAATCATGTAGGGGGGTTTTCCCGCAGAAAATTTTGTTCCCGCAGAAAAAACTGGTTTTCCGGGGA
>CAAHFI011671824.1:0-14275 GCA_900893395.1 Euglena gracilis
TCCAGGTGACATCTGGTCAAAGGACCTTCATTCGTCCTTGACAGAACAGTGGTTCAATCCACCGATTAGGCATTGGTCTGTTCGCAGCTTGTGTTCGATCATCATGTACCTGTTTTTCAGGTCATGAGTTCAGGATCCTGAGTCATCGCATTCCAGTCGATGACAACTTCGCCTTCCGAAGGTGTCGTATGTAGAGGCGCGGGGATTTTCCCTGCCCTTCGTGAGTGGTTTCGGCTGTGAGGTTTTCCCATAGCCGGATGATGTGACGTGCGTGAATCCTTGTCCCGAGGTTGATCCCGAGAAGAGGATGCAGCACTCTGGCCGCCAGCACACCACCGCCTTTCGGTGGGGCTGATCACCAGATTTCGGTGGGGCTTACAAGGTGCGGCGCCCGGCTTTGATTTTGCCGGGGCCTTCGGACTTCCGGTTTCCGGAGCATCCGAGGGCCGCCGATCGGCGTCGCGCTTGCTTGCCCAGGTGCGTGGTGACGCTTGGGACGGGGGTCTTCTCCCCGACACCGAGCGTCGTTGACCTTCAGCAGGGGTTTCCCGAGCTGAGGGTCGTCCTACGCGTTCCTTCGCGGCTCCGTGGGTTTCCCAGGGGTAGCCGTGGGGATGGTGTGGTGTAGGCTTGGCCTGCACTTCGCGCTGGTTGAGCCTGTGGTGGGGGCATGGACGCCGCTCAGGCCTGTTTTTCAGGCGCCGGTGTCCGTGTGCCTTGACGCTTCTGCAGTGGCTGTGTGTGAGGTGCGGGTTCATCCCGTGCCTCGGTGGCGCTACCGGTGCTATACAGGTTCATCCTGTACTGGCACGGGTGGTTGTCTCCACTGCCATTGCTGTCTGTTCGCCTTCCGTCCGTGTCGCTTCCGACACCGGCGGTGGCGCCGCTGGGGAGGTTCATCCTCCACCATGGCTGTTGTGTCAGTGTGTCTTCCGTCGCTGGGCAGTTTCCGCCGCAGCCGTGGAAGAACTGGCCGCAGTGCCACGTGGAGTGACAACTGCGATCAGTGACCGCAAACCACCGAGTACGCGTCCGCCCAGCGAGGTGCGCCGTTCAGGTCCTTCACCTGAAGTGGGCTCCTCCGCTGGCTCCTCTGTCGACGGGGTTTCCCCGGAAACAGGGAGCTTGAGGCGTAATACCTCAGGCGTGTGGGGTACCGTCTCCGGCGGGTTTTCCCGCGGAGGGGTCGGTACACCTGCGTACCCAGTGAGGTGGTGAGTGGGACAGGTGTCATTTCACCTGCGGCGATCCTGGGCGCTGGGCAGTTTCTGCCACAGTGTCCAGCATCACGACCGATGGGCTACGGGTTTCCCGTGCCGGAGGTTCCGCTGGCTGAGGTTCATCCTCGGCCATTGGGACCGTTCTCCTCCTCCTCCGCTTCCGGAGGGATCCTCTGTGTGAGTTGCTGCAGAACGCGGGTCTTTTCCGCTCTGTAGCACCCTTGTGCGTTGACAGGCGGAAAAAGCTATACTTTCACTCCTGTCAGAGTTGGGGTATGGGGGGGCCACGACGCTCTCACCCAGCTTCCGGGTGGAGGTTGCGGCTCGTCGTCGTCGATCAGGCAGAGGTCTTCCCACTGCGTCGACAATGGTCACCCAAACTCTCCTGTTCTTCCAGGAAAGCGGCAGTGGCAACGCATAACGAGGTTCTTGTCGCGCGAAAAACATCTGAACTCCTCCATCAGGATATTCCCGAACTGGGTATCCAGGTGTTCCTGGAGACCGATTTCGGCCTCTTCCCAGTCCGGTCGCAGGTTCATCCTGCGCTGGTCTGGGTCATTGGGTCTGGCGTCCACCTCGGTGTATCCCCGAGGTAACCACTTCTGTGGATATCCACATCGGTGGTCATGTTCCAGGAAATATATGTAGACCTCCAGGACGTAGGTAATCCACGCCCTGTGCCAGTACTGCTGCAGCAGAAATATTTTCTGCCGGTGCTGTTTCAGCACCTTTCGGTCTTGCGTTCCGATCTGGGATTCCGGCACTGATGCAGGAGGAATCTCCTGGTCGGCTGGCTGCCGGCATTCTCGGCAGTCGGAGGCGGTTTTCCGCGTTCTCCGAAACCCCAGAAGTCAACAATGTGAACTTCCTTGCAAAACTGGCATTCCAGTTTGTACCGCTGGGGGTACGCGAGGTCCACGTCCAGTACCTTGAACAGCATGCCATACATGCTGTCCAAGAATACTTGGAGGTTGCGTGAACATTACCGCAGCCTGCGCCTGGAGTTTCTCCGGCAGGGGGTAATACTTCCACTGGATTCCCAGTGCTCTGACGGAATACATGTGGTTGAAGATTTCCTTCAACTGTGCGACGAACGTTTCGCCGTCTTCACAGTATTCAACAATCGATATACGTCAGACCGTTTCGGTCGGTAAAATGCCGAAATTCTGGCAGGGGTATCCCAACCAGAACCACAGCTCCCAGAAACCGGCATCCGGTCCAGGACAACTTCATTCGAATGAGGGTATCCCTCAAACGCATGAAGTTCGGCACTGTAGAAAAAACGTTTGCAGTGATCGTTCATACGATTCTGCACCACTTCGAGCACCGCATCCGGTGGTCGGTGGATCACGTTGCCTGCCCTTGTGAACTTTTGGAGATCTTCGTCGATTTTCGGCCAGATCTCCTCCAGGTACTTGAACACTGAGGCAACGTCATAATCCTTCGTTTTCGAAGGTTCGGCGGCTTTTCCGCCCTTGCCTGCTGGGGGTCCGGCAGATTTTCCGCCTTTGCCTGGAGCTGGCCAGCGGCTTTTCCGCCTTTGCCAGGTGGGGCTTTCCCACCTTTCTCCTGGCCTTTTCCTTTCCCCTTACCCTTGCCTTTCCTTTACCCTTACCCTTTGTGTTGACAGCCATTCGAATGTCGCCCAGTAATCCCAGTATTCTGGGTCTTCTGGTAAACACAGGGTAAGTCACGGATTCCGTGCTTGGCGTTCGAGCAAATTCCTGCTCAGCGTCACCACGATTCGAGTAAACCGGTGCGACTGGGGATGGTCGGGTTTCCCGACGTGCCCGTTCTGCCGTCACGTCTGGCGCTGGCGGAGCTTCCTCCTCAGCGTCGACGTGCATCGCCGCGGGCGGATTTTCCGACCTCGGCGAGCGGCGCTGTGGCTGCGGCGTCAGATTTTCCGGGCCGCGGTCACGCTTGCCGGCGGCAGAGCTTGTGGGTCGTGCTGGAGGCGCTTCCGCCACAGCAACGTCCTGCTGTCGCGCTGGTTGACTTGATCGTGATGGAGCTGGGACTCCTGTGAGAGCCGACACAGCAGCATCATACTGCTGGCGCTCTTCCCGTGTCATTTCCGCCCGGGCAGGGTATCCCTGGCCAGCGGAAACAGGGGGCGACGTGCGATTTGTCGTTGGATCGTCACAGCATATTCATACTGTTGACGCTCCTCCTCAGTCTCGAACGGCCGGCCAGTCCACGGGTTAACGGGTTCATCCCGTGCCGGGGAACTGGTGCCGCACGAGGCGCTGCCGCGGCTTCCCGCGGACGAGCGCTTCGGGCAGAGTCAGACGTCGGGGGAGGATTTCCCTCCGCAGGACGTCGTGGGATAGGGTCAGGTATGGTTGGGTGGGGTTGAGGTGGATACACGTACTGATCCCGTGGCATTGGCGCCTCCTGGGGTAATCCCCAGAGACGGTGTACTGAGACACAGGCTCCTGCGCAGGATAATCCCGCCGGGGCATGCGCTCAGGGGATCGAAAAATACTTTCTTTCACACGTGGGTGTTCACTCCGGACAGGTGCTTCCACTGTCTCTTCCTCGGGTAATCCGGGGGAGTGAGCACGAAAATGTGCAGTGTAAGTGCCAACTGGTGGTACCTGCCGTGCGACCTGTGGCGGGACTTCCACGCCCAGGTCACGCATGGTAATGTCCGCCGCGAATCCCGACGCGTCCGGGTCGGTGTAATACACCAGACCGGTCATCGTCGCCTGGGCGCACATACACCACAGGGCTGGAGGGGTATTCGCGATGGTCAAAATTTACGGCAGTGGTCATCCCACAATGCCTGGTGAGTTGGTCTGGTGCCGGGTTTGCGCTCATACGCATAACCCGGTTCATCGTCTCCGCCGTGCGGTGGATCATCACACCCGCATACGGTGGGAGGCGACGAGAGCCTGATGGCTGAGATGGCCGCGCTTCCGCGGGCATCTGGGTCATCCTGCTACTGCTGCTGGCTTCAGGGTTTCCCTGAGCCGCAGTCCGTGCAGGTGGCTGCGTACCGTATCGGTACGCATACTGGTCAGGTTGAGGGTGAGTGGTGGGGTGGTAAGGCGGTCCTCCGCCTGGCTCCCTTCCACCGGGCAGCATGATACCGCCCGGGGTCGGTACGGTGGGATGTTTGGGTTGTTGGTTGTAAGTGTGTAAGGGTAACCGCTTGAGTATTATTTGCTAAAAAGTCTGCGGAAAGAAAGAATGATAAGAATCAATGATAAAAAGAAGAGAAAACAACATGGGTTTCCCATGCGTTCTCAAAAACTTGTCATGGAAACATCAATGTTATGCTTCTTGTTCCACAGCTTCCAATCTTGCTGGACATACCCAACAAAACTGGTTGCTGGCTCCCAAGTGTCCTCCTCGGGCCCATACCCTTTCCAGCGGACCTTCCAAAGGTGCATACCTTTGTCGATTTTGTGATCGATAATTTTATCGACTACAAAGTCGTCCGTCTCAGGTAATCTGGAACGGGGTTTGAAGTGCAAACACGGGATGGGTTTCCCATCCGGTGGCGACAGGTATGGTTTGAAGTCGTCCATATGAACGTCCTCAACACCATTCGGTAATGCAACCTTGTAACGCCCGCTGGTACCTAGTCTTTCTAGGATTTCACAGGGGCCGAGCCAGAGGGGGTCCAGCTTGGAAGACTGCATGCGAGTACGGCTATTCCGCACCCACACGCGGTCACCGGGACTATACACAGGTGACTTGAAATTCTGCAAAAACGATTTCCGTTTGTTGCATGAATATCAGTCACGCGCTTCTGGACTGCAGAACGTAGATTTTCTACTTCCGCAAACCAGGTCTCGCAACTGACACTCGTTCGGGCGGGTCTCTCCGAAGGGACATCCCCTATGGCCGGAGGGTCCCGTCCGAAAACTAATTTATAGGGGAGTGAGGTAAAACCAACCCTGGTAGGGTATTGATATAAAACAAAGACCATGGTAGAACTGATATCCAGTTGCTGCGCGAGTCAGCCAGTGAAAGGCGAAGCATATTCACGACGGATTTCACGGCTGCCTCGGCTCTACCATTGCCTTTGGGTCGGTATATAATGGAAAAATGTTGCTCGATTCCGAGTAAACCGCACAAAGTGGTGAAAAACCTTGAAGAAATCAAATGGTCTTGATCACTCACGATTTCATTCGGTAAACCCATTAAGCAAATGCATTTCTCCAAAAATATAGTTGCCAAACTTTGGGCAGTCAACCCTGACTTCTGGCATGGAATGGCTACAATGTACCCACTCAGCCTGCAGACGACAACAAAAACGTAATCGTAAATTTTGTCGTCCGTTCCTTTGCACGGTTCTAATTCCAGAAAATCCATGCAGAGGGATGTAAAAATGTCAGGGGGTACGGGGAAAAAGTCCATCGTACCAGGGGGGGTACCTCTGCGGGGTTTTACCGCTTGACAAATTTGACACCGTTGCGCTATTCGCAAACAGCGTGAGTAAAGCTCTTTCTCGCTCAGGGTTGTGCAATACCTGCGGCCCACCAACGAAAGAAGTTTGGGGGCCCCAGGGTGACCATGGTTGTGATAACACAAAATCACATCATCAACCAGGTCCTGGGGATACAATATTTGTAACCCGATTCATTGCGAAAAACCAACCGTAAAGGTGAAAGAGTGTAATTGTCCAGCACTTCGCCATTACGAAGTCTGGTGACAATGGTGTCATACACCGGATCACGACTATAATCCCATTCGCGAAAGAACAGTGGGGAAGGGGACTCCGTGCGCGTAATACGCCGGGGTCCGGACGTGCTTCCACGTCGGCGCCTTCCGCACTGGTGCGACCAGGAATAGTTGTGAAACGGGAAAAGAATCCAAAAGATTATCCGCAGCGTCGTTTCGACGTGCGTATCGTCAGCTTCCTGACTTCCATGAAAAGTCGCGTCTCCCTCATCCGGGTTCCCAGGGTAATACCAAGGGGCCCGACTGAGCGGATCCGCTACTTTTTGTGTGTGACCAGGGGTATAAATAACCACAAGGTTGAATTGACTCAAGAACTCATGCCATCTGCATCGCCTTCCGACCGATGACATGGCCTTGTTCAAATCCTCGGTGTACCAGTGTTGGAGACTCTCATGGTCGGTCTTGACGAGGATCTGGACGAGGCTGCTGGCTACCCAGCTTCGGAATTTCTGGAGTATAAGCACGATTGCGTAGGTTTCCTTCTCGCGTATACTCCATTTGACTTGACCTTTTCCATCGTCGCCCTGTAACTTTCTGCTGAAGAAAGCCACAGGTCGGAGCTCATTCGCCGCATTATGCTGGCTAAGAACTCCGCCAACAGCGTAATCGCTGCTGTCGACTTCCAACACGTATGGTTTGTACGGGTCCGCGATTTCGAGGACAACATTCTCCAAAAGCAAAACCTTGATTTTCTCAAGGGCCTCGCGCATTTGGTCATCCCAAATGACTTTGGTGTTGTCAACAGCCCGGTTTTTGAGCTGTTTGGTGAGGGGCACCGCGATTTTCGCGAAGTCCTTCATATAAATCGCGTAGTATTGGGCTAATCCCAAAAATCCTTTGAGGTGAGTAATCGTTTTGATTACCTCAGGGGTCCATTTCTTAATGGCTTCGAGTTTACTCGGAGCGGCTTTCCGCTGTCCATTGCTGAGGATGTGACCGCAAAATTTTATAAGTATCCGAAACAAATGCATTTTCGCGCCTTTCGCGAAAAGCACATGTTTTTGAAAAGCGGTTAATACCGCGCAAACATGGTGGAAGTGTGTGACGAGGATATCCTCGCTCGATTTTGCGGATGGTGGTGGTGTTCCCACCAGCACATCATCAATGTACACAATGGCAAACGG
Source organism: Euglena gracilis (assembly GCA_900893395.1). Taxonomy (NCBI): domain Eukaryota; phylum Euglenozoa; class Euglenophyceae; order Euglenales; family Euglenaceae; genus Euglena; species Euglena gracilis. The sequence goes on from CAAHFI011671824.1 coordinate 7,040, forward strand.
TAAATCGCGTAGAACCCATTGTATCATGCGCTGAAACATGGCTGGGCCATTCTTAACACCCATGGGGAGTACCGTCCATTGGTACACACCCTTGGATGTCACGAATGCCGTGTATGGTTGGGAGTCAGGGTGCAAGTGCATTTGGTGAAAACCGTCCTCCAGATCGAAAATTGACCACAACCGGTTTTCCGATTGTTTGGTGATCAAATCCTCGATCAGGGGGAGCGGGAAGGGATCATCCCTTGTTTGGGAGTTCAGGTACCGGTAATCCAGCACCAGTCTCCATTTCTTCTGACCTGAGGGGTCTGGGGGTTTAGGAACAACAAATGCCTGGGATGTCCACTCGCTTTTCGAGGGTACAATCCACTTGCGCTGAATAAGCTTCTCAATCATTTCATTGAGAGCTTGTTCGCGTTCTCCCGAACAACGAAAAAATTTCCGGTGCATTGGTTTGCTCCATCCTTAAGCTCGATCTTACAAACACCGAACGGACCGCGTATCGCGGGGTCGATGTCGCACGCGTATACTGGATTTTCCAGCACACCGTGAAATTCGCGGGTAATCCGCGAACAGAATTCGGCTGACTTAGGATGCTGACCTGCACTCTCGATGACTGCGGAAACCGCCAGGGTATCCCTGGGGCTACCGAGCTTCCTCGGCACCGCGAATTCGGACATTCCGAATGCATCGAAGAAACATACGCGAAAAATGATTTCTTGCAAGGGTGGTAATATTTTACCACAAAAATCTCAAAAATCGGTACATTAGTGGGTAAATCCCACCAATGAAAACATACATACGATAGTTGGGTGAACCATTCCGCTTCCGGAATGATGGGTATGAGAATAACTCCACGGGCTTCATCCCGCAGAATTTTCTCAACCGCACATTCGATAAGTTTTGGGGGAGGGTGCATCCATAACACCGTATCACCCCAAAATTTATCAAATGCGTTGGAGTGTTGTGACCAATGACGTGGCAAACGGGCATGTGCATTGGATGAAAAGGCATCGATTTCCAATGCCAAATCAAAAGAATCAGCCAATGTCGCGATTTTGGAAAACCATCGTTCCAAAATGCGATATTGACCAAAATTGAAAGCATTCCATACGCGTTTCGCGTATTCATGCACCCGATTTCCGGGTTGGAGTGAGAAACACAATGAATGGATCCACAAACATGCGGGTTGTCTTCCACTACCTCAAGGGTAATCCCAAGGGAGTTTGGACAGGTTGGGGTTTCCCCATTCCGCATCAAATCCGTACCAAGTGTGATCGCGATTGTAATTAGGAATGACGCTTTTCGCGTTTCCGAACAACGAGGCTAATCCGCGTTGTTGGAGTACTCGGTGTATCTCCGCGCATTGCGGGCTACAACCAAGTGTATCATGGGTGTGGATTCCGTTTCGGAATTGCGATTAGTGTCGGATTTTGAACTAAACATCCACAATCGAAATCCGATTGGGTGGAAATTCTCCTGCAGTGCACACATTGGAAGGAAGTGTGATGGTGTGACGGGTGTGCGTGTAAGTGGGTGTCGATGGCATTAGCCGGTGAGTCTTGTACAGGTGTGCCTGGATTCGGCACAACTGGTGGGAAACGGAGTGGTGGTGTAGCTGGGCGACTACTCGACACCGTATACTTCAGGCCTTTGGGCTTTCGTCTTGTAACCCAGTGAAACGGCGGGGGTACCGCTACTCGCTTGCCCTGCCTCATGTGGAACGCATGTTGGTGTGTCATTGGGCAGGGGGGAGGCTTTCTCCGTACCCCGGGTGTGGAAAACGGTTGTTGGTGTGGTGGATAACGGTGTTGCCATTGTGGGTAACGGTGTTGGAAAAGTGGTGGTCATCATGTGGATGCCAACGGTGATGGTGGTTTGGGTGTCAATGAAGTGGTGGGTGCTGTGCGCAAACCGTGGGAGTGGCAATCCACAACCAATCGGTACTGGCGTAAAAATGGGTATCCCAAAATTACGTCAGACCCGTGAATTCCGGACTCGTAACCCCAAATATTGGTGAAATGTTGTAATTGTGGGGGTTGTGAGTGATGCTTCGGAATGATGGGCAAGAGTATCTCGAGCACACATCCCAAATCACCACCACACATGGGGGTGTTATCCGCGGTTGTAATTTTGATCGGTTTCTTGGCGCTTACCAAGAGCGGGGTCGGTATCAACCCCAACCGAAAGAGCAGTGCAATGCGACAACCAGTGTCAATGAGAATTTTAACTTTGGTGGAGAAATTTTGAATGCGGATTTCCGCTTGGACGAGTAATTCCATTGGTGGTACGCAAAGTGAAGGGTCTGGCGGAAATACGTTTGCATGCCAGCTCTCCCATGAACCCTTTCCTACTTTGCTCAGCATTCCGAGCGGAAATGTGGAGTGGGGGTAGGGGACCCGAAATAATTCCGGGTACTGACCGTGAAGGCGGATGGGCAGGGGGGGTAAGGTTGATCAGGTCTTACCTCCATCTGTTCATCAGCCCAGAGGTCCGTGCCCTCGGACCTCGGGCTCCCCTACTCCAAGTCCGAACCGGCCGCATAGCCGGCAACGGACTTTTTGGTGGAATAGATGGAATTCAATGAGCGCACCGCCATTCGGGCCTCATTAAATTCCCCGTCCGAGGTCTCATCCCCCTCCCTGCCCGAAGCCGGGGTGTCCTCCTCCAAACAAGAATCTTGAAACCGACCTTTTGCCGGTTGGAGGAGTAACCACGGTCATCGCGGCGCTTACCGCGATTTCCGTAGCCGGGCCGGGGGGAACGAGATCTGGGACATTTGGATGAGTGGTGGTCTTTGGAACCGCAAAGTGAACAACGGGATTTGTGGCGGGATTCCGCATAACGGGGGGAACGGTATTCCGTTCCCGTCAAACCGTCGTGGTGAACGGGTTTCCCGTCGACCATGACCGGTGTACCGGGGTTTCCCCGGACTCGCGCGAAGAGGATGATCCACTTCGCGAACGAGATCGTGAAGAATCGCGATTGAAATCCCGTTTTCGGGTAGGGGGCCAGGTGACCGACCGCGAGAAGGACGGGTTTCCCGACCATCACGCGATGGTGACTTGGGCCTACTACCGCTAAAGCGGTTCTCCGAAGAACGTGAAACTCCCGATTGACGTGAAAACGCCGAGGAACCCGATCCCCGTGAGGAGGTCGAGCCCCTTGGGCTTCCAATACGCTTTCGCGCATCGGGATTCGGGCATTCCCGAGACATGTGACCAGATTTGTTGCACAAAAAGCACAGTTTATCCGTGCCTTGGTCCGAAGAACGCTGATTCCGCGTTTTCGGTCCCGTGGTGGGTGATCTTGGTGACATGGGTGATTTTTGCAACGCATTAACCGCACCCGCAGGGATTCCCGCGGTGGGATGCGTTTGGAAAGCGGACTGTATTTGTCCCAAAACTTGTGTGAGCTTGAGTTGCTTTGACACATAATTCCAACGTTGGGCAAGAGTCATCTCATGCCCTGCCAACTCCTCGCGATGGATATCCTTCACGAGGGATGGTGTGAAATGCAACAAAACCGCATCGAATTGTTCGCGCATTTGCTTCTCGCTAAGTTCATCAACTTCGGAAGCAAGTGCTAACCATTTGGCATACCAAAGGTCAATGGATTTCCATTTGCGATCCGATGGCGCGATTGTCGCCATTTCTTCTCCAGGGTAATCCTGGTGACCAACTTGAGTTGGTTGAAGCGTATTGCTCAACCAGGTCATCGAATGATACGCCATTACGTATCACCAAATTGCGTGCGCGTTCTCGCTCCTCCCTCGGTAGGCAATCGATGAATTCCATCTTGACTACCTCGGGATTCGGGTCTTGGGTGGGTCCCTTTAGTGCCCAATAGTACTCCCAGTCCCGAAAAAATTGTCTCCATGTGGTTGGATCCCCGTCCCATTGGGGTTCACCTTGTTCGCGATTGCGATGGTGCCCTTGAAGTCTCTCTGAGTAACCCGCTGACCCTCGGTGGTATTCCAGGGGTTTGGGTCAGGGTAATTCTTAACACCAAACGCGTTTCGCGGATTTTCCGCTCCATGTGTAACCCGTGCAGGATTTCCCGCACCAAGTGTAAGGTTGGCAGGATTTTCCTGCGGGAATTGCGAAAAATGTGGTGAAATTCTCCCGGTGGGGCGGGTTTCCCGCCGAAAACCCGATGGGTGATCTGGTAATCCAGAACCCGTTGGTGGTTGGTATGATCGCGAATGCGACACATGACCAATACCAGGTGTGGGGTGTTGGCTCATTCCTCGTACAAGGTTGGAATGTTGAATTTCTTGGTGGAGACTCGAATTTTCGAGCGGGGGTCAATTTCCTCATCGGAAATGTCGTGCGAAAAGTGGTTTGTGGTGTGGGCAAATGCAAAGGTGGTACAATTCGCGTTTTCGCGGGTGGTTGTACCAAATTCGCGGTGGATGTAGGGATTCCTACTCCAGAAATGGTAATTTGAGAACGCGATTCCGGGACATTTGGAATACCAACCGCAGCGCTTACCGCGGTGGGTGGTGGCACAACCGGTACCGGAGTGGACATTTTATCCAAACTCGCGGACAAGTCATGCACCGTTTCTTCCAAATGTTCCACCAACTGGAGTTGGCCGCAAATACGGTCAACCTCAGTCTCCAAATGCCTAATGCGTTTGCGGTAACGGGAAAAATCTCCAAGTGTGGCAACTTTTCAGAAACCAAGTGTAATCTTGGACAAGTTTCCTTGGGACTCCTCCACATTCCGGAGTTGACCCGCAAGCGCTTTTACTGCATTTGAGACAATTTGCAATTGGTGGGTGACTTGGTGGGGGTTTCCGCGGTGGTGCGCGAATTTTCCGCGGTTGGCTTTTCCAACAACGCAGAAATTCGTCCATCCAACCGTGAAACCTCATCTTGCATGGATCGGGCATTCCGATTCACAGATTCCTCAAGTTGAATCAAACTTGCAAAATGCTTGCAAGGTTTCCTTGTTGTCACCAAGCATTTTGTTAAAATGAGCGAAATTCCGGTGACTCGGATATCCGAGCGCGCGAAATGGGAGTGAGCGGATTTCCGCTACTGTGGTGGACAACAAGGTGCAACGGGTTTGTAATTCCCCAATAGCGGCTTGAATACCACTAATGTCGGGAATTCGCTTGGAAAGTGCGGAAACATGCTCCTGCAAACCGACAACGGTGGCATTAATACCGCCAATGTCCGTTTGCATTTGTTGTTGCGCGAAATCCAACCGTTGTGCGCAATCCGCGATTTTCGCGTTCAAGGTGGTTAATCCATCCTGATTTGCGGCACAATGGCAGGATTTTTGCTCCAAGTGTGAAATTCGTTCCTCCAAAAGCTGGATTTGCGTACGGGGAACAAAATTTTCTTGCACTTTCGCCTGAAATTGCTTCAAATGCTCGATTTCCGAGCCAAGATGCAAAATCCGTTGTTGGGCTTCTTGGAAAGAAGTGGTGAGTGCGGCAAAATGCTCAACCGCGACAAAGTTACCGATTTCCGGCATTTTGGGGGTGGCATTTTGCGCTTGTAACTGTGCTGCAATTGCAGTAGCATGGTTGAACAGGATTCCACTTTGGCAAAAAGATGGCTCATACCATCTTGCACATGCAGAAACTTGGAATCATTCCGCGTTTCCGCTTCATGCAGCATTTCGCTGATTTGTTGGAAATTTTGTGGAAGTTGGATGCGCAAAATACTGTCAACACTTTCTCGAAAATGCTGAAGGTCTTTCCCCGCATTTTCAAAATTGTGTTGGCAATATTTGCCGATTTCCTGCAAATAATTCCAGCAACATTCCAGTTTGGTGTTGACAACCCTTTGATTGTCCTCATCAAACTGCAAAACTTTGTTGAGCATGGTTGCGCATTCCGCAACGCATTGGTGGACATGCAAAATTTGCTTGCTAAGCGGGTGATCCGCTGGGAGTTGACCGAGAATTCGGTAAACATCACCGGGGGTGAGGTTATCCCTCAAATCTTCCTCATAGTCCTCCACAATGGAAACGGCACCAGAGATTTCCGGTACCACCAGACGCATATCTGGGTTCCATGGCAATGCAGGGAAAACCGCAGCTTCCGCGGGTAATCCCGGCAATGCGCGAAATGGTGTGGGGGTGGTAATTGAGGGGGGGTTGGAAAAAACACGGTGTTTCCACCGAGTTGCACTCCAAAAGGCCCACCGGTGCTTCCACCGGGGATCTTTTGGGTGTGAACAGAGCAAAGGGCAAATACCCCTCACTTTGTTCATGGGTAACATGAGTAACCAAGTGTGAGGTGCAAGGGGTTCATCCCCTCGCCGCATCAATGATGGGTGAACGGGATGGAGGAAGGCATTTTGCCACCTACATCCCGCACAATCAATGACAATGATGATGAAGAGGGTTCATTACCCCCATGCAACAATAAAGGCGTTTCGCCTTTGACAATGACAAATGAGTCAAATTGCCTTCTTCTTGCTTGGGGGTCGGGAATTGGAACTTGTTTCATTCAAACCGTTCCAATCCCCGCAATCTTCATCAAATTGCTCAATGAACTCATCAACAAGTCATAATCAAATTTGGGGTTGGGGCTTGTGCTCTGCATCTTTTGAGATGGGTAAAAAGGCAAAAACCCAAAAATTCACACAAATAAGCAGAGAAACAGGGACCAGAAAGGTTGTATCGGCGATTACCGAACAGAGCCTTCTGAGACCTGTATCCTTGCTTAAAGGTTGGCTAGGGGCCAGGAACAGTACTTTCACCGTGTTTCACGGCTCAGTACGATCCTCACCACCAGTCAACCACAGAGTTTCTCTGTGTGGAACGTCTGTGTAGGATCGTTGCCTAAATCTGCTACCAAGTGTACGTCCAAAGCTTTCCCTTTTCCCCTTTTTGGACTTTCTGTAAAAGCCTTTCGCTTTCGCCTTGGTGCGCAGCCTACTTATGGTAGGGAAAAGTCTTTGGAGTAACGAAAAGTGGTTTTCCCCTTTTCTTCCCAATTCCCCAAGAAGCAAAGCACAAAGCAAAGATTCAGAAGTTTCTTCTGAGATCAAGTTCGATTGTTCCGAGGGTTTTTCCCTCTGACAAAACCAATGGTCAAACTTGGAATGAGAGTAAAGAATACCACCTGTGGGGGAAGGAGAGAAAAGTGCTGACGTGTCCAGGGGCAGATCCCAGAAGGGTCTGCCACGATCTTACCAGCTGTGGTTTCCACAGTGGTGCGACCGTCACAGAACCCACTCTGCAGATATCCTACAGAGCTGGGACGTGCCTGGTACAC
>CAAHFI011671968.1:0-17721 GCA_900893395.1 Euglena gracilis
CCTCTTGCTCCGCCACACCTTGCTCGTCCACCTTGTCCTTCACGGCGGCGGCCATTTGCACAGCCGCCCAGCTGTCCCACATCTCCTTCGCCTTGGAGCCGATGAAGTCGACGCTGTTGCAGAGGCGGTCCATCCGCGTCTGCAGCGCATGCAGCCTCCCACTCGGGGAAAACCCCCACACGGGAATCCAAACCGCGCATATTCGCGCTCTTCTGACCAAGTTTGAGAGAAAGTGTGCTTTTTAAGTAATCAACCGGGACATATGTCTCGCGAATGTCCGAATCCCCAAGCGCGAAAGCGCAGTAATAGCCCCCGAGGATCCCTTTCTTCCTTGAGTTTGCGTTCTTCACGATCTGCGCATTCGCAGCGGTCGGGATACGGATCGGGTGATGGAAAAGGGAAGGGAACAAAGGGAACAACGGTTTTGTGATTGCCATTGCCTTTTGGCATCATAGCGACGCGGGGAGCGGGTATCCGCTCGACCGCGGTCGGATCGCGAAGAGGATGATCCATTTCGGGACCGAGATCGCGAATAATCGCAATTTGTATCCTGATTGCAGGTGGGGGGGCCGACCACGCGGTATGAAACCACGTCCGCTATTGCGGTGGGGTGAACGGGAACGCGATAATGACCACCATTCATCCAAATGCCCCCGTTACCGTTCTCACCGCCCTAGCCATGGTCGTCACGATTCCAATCGCGGTTCTGCCAATAGGCAGCGGGTTGGTTTCAAAATATCCCCCATCGAGGAAAAAGACCTGGCTTCGGGCAGGGAGGGGGATGAGAGCACCGAGGATGAGTTGGTGGAGGACAGGAATGCGATTCGCGCGATACGCGCTATTTATTCTAGGAAGTACACCATAGGCCAAAAGGCCGACCCCGATATGGAGTAGGGGAGCCCGAGGTCTGAGGGAACGGACCTCTGGGCTGATGAACAGATGGAGGTAGGAACTGATCACCCCTGCCCCCCCTGCCCATCGGCCTTTCTGGTCGGTACCCGGAAAATGTTCGGGTCCCCACTCCCCGCGCCAAATTGTTGCTTGAAATGTTGAGCAAAGTAAGCCGAGGGTCATGGAACAGTCGGCGCGACAACAATTTTACACCACACCCTTCGCTTTGCGTACCCCCCATGGAACTTTTGGTCCAGGCGAAAATCAAAACTTAAAATGTTTGTGCACAAGCCAAAATTTTAGTCGACACAGGGTGTCGAATCCCCATTCTTTTCCGCAAAGGACTTATACCCACCCCCCTCTTGGCTCACGCCAAGAATCCCATCAAAATTATAACCGCTGACAACAGCCCCATGTGCGGTGGTGACTTGGGATGCATTTTGGACATAGTCCTCCCCATTATCCCGAAGAACCACACACACACCCCCCACAATTCCAAATTTTCTGGGTACGTGGGCATTGGAGGCGAATATCGTCGGGACAGATGTCATATTGGGTTTCCCGTTCCTACGGCAACAGCGACTGGTGGTGGATTGTCCTTCGCACGTTTGCGCTACCCCCTGCACACACACCACACCCCCAAACTTGACCCCCATGACATCCCCCAGGATGTCCCCCCGCATTTCCACAACGTTTCCCACAACCGAAAACACCGCTTCCTACCCTTGGGGTAAAGAGAAAGCTGCCCCCCTACCCACCTCACTTTTACCACTGGTTTCCCATGCGGTAGGGCAAGCCAGTAGCTTAACCCCACACGTTTCGCTGGGTTCCCAGGCGAAAGCCCAATGGCCTGAAGAAATTTTGGTGTCGAGTAGCCGCCCAGCTGTCCAACTTTTTCATTTTCTACCAGGTTTGTCGATTTCAGACACCCCTGTACACCCCCCAGCAGCTACCCCAACGGACACCAACTTATGCACTGACACCCACACAAACCCGCAACACAAGCACCAACCCTCCCACCAATGCGCTCACTGTCGGAGAATCTCCGCTTACCATGATTTTGATTGTGGAAGTCTTCTTGAATGTTCCAAACTAATCCCGTTGGATCCCGCAACCGGGAATTTTTCCCCCTCTACACTTGGTAGTGGTACCTACGCATTTGGTGACGGGACAACCGGGACGGATTTAATATATAACCAAAAGGTACACAGCCTTGGTACAATGGGTGATACACCCAACAGTACACTTGGTAGTTGTTCACATTTCAAAAATACACTTGGCAGTTTTTCGCAATTCGCGAAGGTGAATCAAGCACTACAGTGCAAAGACATAGCCTCCCCTTTCGGATTTGCGCATAGCGCTCCCTATGCGCCTATGGCGCTCTCCAACACCCCTGCGCATACTGCGCTTTCCGCACATAGTGCGAATCCCGCGCATATCACGCTTCCCGCACATAGTGCGAATCCCGTGCATGTCGCGCACTCCGCGCTACCGCGCATCACTGATGACTGGGTATATGACCAACCCACCCATGCCCCCCCTGGATCGAGTCCTATGGACATGTGTGTGGATGATTCACAATTCCGTTGTTCTGTGTTAAAGCGTGTTCCCCCCTTCAGGATGTTGAGCAGATCTCCACGTACACCAAGGACACCTGGAATGCTTTTCAGTTTGGTCAACATCGAATTTTGAAACATTGCTTTTCAAAAAACGCCGATATGGCGGAGTCTTTCTACTTGACCTTAGAAGTCGATGCATTCTCCTCCAACGCGCATTCGCGATTACCGAGACATTGGTCGCAACATTCTAATGCTTTTGACAAGTTTTGGGGAGACACTATCATATGCATCCTCCTTAAAACTTATCCCGCTTGTTGTAAATAAGATTTTCCAGGATCATGCGCGAGGCGCATTACTTGTTCCTGTGAATCCCTAAGCGGAATGGTTTTAAAACTTGACATATGTCACATTTTATTGGTGGGATCTACCAAACGGTGTTCCTCTATTCGAGTGGAGTGGTATTACCACCTTTCCAAGAAACCATTTTCCGTGTTTGTTTCTTTGATGCTTTCAATGTTTCTCAATCTCCACCCATGAATGTTAGTGTGTTCGATCATACCGACCTTGTAGGAGCCGATACGGGTTTTCTCCATAATGCCGATAGGCATCACCGTTCTGCCCCCCCTGTGGTTGATATGACCCATAAACAGGTTTCCGCTGTCATTGAAAGTGCAGGACAGCACCACAAATCAGCAGAATTCTGTACGCGCATCAGTCGTGAATTTTCTGGTGTTTTGGAGAATCCTGTTTACGCTTGCGATATAGATCCCGATATTCGCTGACTTTTGGAGTGTGTAAGATTGAGCTTAAAGAAGGCGCAAAACCAATGCATCAGAAATTTTTCCGATGTTCAGGAGAAAGATAGATAGCTCTCAATGAAATGATTGAAAAGCTCATAGAGCGGAAGTGGATCATACCTTCCAAAAGTGAATGGACCTCCCAAGCTTTTGTGGTTCCTAAGCCCTCAGACCCATCAGGTCAGAAAAAGTGGAGGCTAGTACTGGATTATTGGTACTTGAACTCGCAAACTAATGATGACCCATTCCCGTTACCTCTAATAGAGGACCTTATCACAAAACAAGCGGATAACCGCCTGTGGCCAATTCTCGACCTGGAGGATGTTTTCCACCAAATGCATCTGGATCCCGATTCTCAAGCCTATACGGCTTTTGTACCATCCAAAGGTGTTTACCAATGGACGGTTTTACCCATGGGTGTTAAGAATGGACCAGCAATGTTTCAGCGCATGATCCAATGGGTCTTACGGGATTTACCGTTTGCGCTGGTACACATTGATGATTTTTTGGTTGGTAGCGTTCTCCGTAGCCCTGTCGCGCTTCAAGGTGGCAGGTAATACTGCCACACCTGCCGAGGGCTCACAGGGTAATACCGGGGTTGCCACCCGCAGCTGCCGTTGGTACGGATGGTATGGGGTGTATCCACGGCCCTGAAGGACAGCCACAGAGCAATAATACCTCCTCCGGTGCTCCTCAGATGTGAATATTGGATCGTGCAGGAAGTGCCGAGCAAGCTCATCCTGTTCGGTTCCCGGAGGTGCCATATGGTAAAAGGGACCATCATGCTGACGCGGGACATCCCCGGTCTGGACAGGAGGTGAACTGGGAGGTCGGGTTGCTATACGGTGTGGAGGGTCATCCTCCACCACTATGAACTCCACCTGCCGCCGTGGCTCAACGCCAGGGGCAGGGGCAAAGGGGTGGTGCCAGTGGCATCCAGTGCACAAACATGTGTAAGACGTATAACTCAGGGGGCCCGTCCAACTGTCCGGCTGGGAGCACGCGTGGGCCGCGTGGGTAATCCGCACGCGTCGCGTACCGCGAGACAAATTGTTCCGCTGCTGGCTCGCGCGGCAGCATTTGCTGCGGCGAGGGCGGGCAAGAAAAATTCTCGTCATCCCAGGTGGGACATGCAGAGGCTCACCTACCGATAGGGGTGTGTGCTCACGCATATGCACGGCGTGGGATCCCACCAGCGTCTGCGTTTGCAGCATGGGCGGCACACACACGCCCAAGTCCATCATACTCTTGCCAGGCTCGAATTCGGCATCGGATGCCGACGAGACATACCGTCTCCCCGTCATCCGCATGGACACCACTGAGCCACAGGGGTGTTGGCTACCACCAACAACCGAGCACAGTATGCATCCCAAAGTGCTTGCATAAAGGGCTCCGTTGGGGGTTGTGTGCACATACACATCGCTCGCCCCAACGCTTCCGTAGTGCGAAAAACCATCTCTGCCGCATACGGAGGCAGACAAGATCTGTGCTGCACTGGCGGCTGGGGTGCCGGCTGCTGGACGGCAGATGGATCTGGTAGCTGCGGCGAATACCGGGGCTGCAACCCTGTCAGCCCGAGAGGCTCCCGGAATCGGGGCATCAGCATGCTGCGGGTACTGATAGTACGGCGAGCCAGAAGGCTGCGGCCATGGTGGACACGGTCCTGGTCGGCGCTCAGGCAGCATGATGCTATCCGAACGAAGACTGAAACAAAGGTAAACCGTGTTGTCAGTTGCTGATGAGTGCTGGCGCACTGAAAAACACTTCTATCTTAATCAGAGAAAAGCTGCGAGAAAGAGGGAGAATGAAGTGCGATAGGGGGTATAAAAGCGACACATTCACAGAACACACACGCGTTCTCCCAAACGAAATCGTTTCAGAAAGTTTTTACGTTGATTTCTGTGTTATTACGCTTATTCCACAGCTTCCGCTCCTGTTGGATATATCCTACGAAACTGGATGACGGCTCCCAAGTGTCCTCCTCTGGCCCATACCTTCTCCAGCGAACTTTCTAATAGTGCACACCCTGTCGACCTTGTGGTCTATTATCTTATCGACCTCAAAGTCGTCCGTTTCAGGTAATCTTGTACGGGGGTTGACATATAAGCAGGGGATAGCTTTTCCGTCTGGGGGGCTTAGGTACGGTTTGAAATAGTCCATATGGACGTCCTCAACCCCGTTGGGCAAGGCAACTTTATATAGCCCGCTAATACCTAACCTCTCCAAAATTTCGCGTGGGCCGAGCCAAAGAGGATCTAGCTTGGAAGATTGCATGCGGCTGCGGCTATTCCGTACCCACACGCGGTCACCTGGACTATACACAGGTGTGTTGAAGTTTTGCAAAAACGATTTCCGTGTGTTCAACTGTATTTCTGTAATACGTGATTGGACTGCAGAGCAGAGTGATTCCACTTCTGTAAACCACGTTTCACAGCTGACACTACTTCGGGAGGGTCTCTCCGAGGGGATATCCCCTATGGCCGGATGGTCTCGTCCGAAAACAATTTTGTACGGTGAGTGTGGTAATAGCAACCCTGGCAAGGTATTGATGTTAAAAAAAAAACGCCCATAAAGAACGGATACCCAGTTCTTATGCGATTCAGCCAGTGTAAGACTAAGTAGATTGAAAACAGATTTCACGGCTGCCTCGGCTCTACTATTGCCTTTCGTGCGGCATATAATGAAAAATGCTGCTCAATGCGGAGTAAACCGCATAAGGTTGTGAAAAACCGCGAAGAGATCAAGTGATCTTGATCATTTGCACTTCTTCGTTAAACCCATTAAGCAGATACAAAAATCTCCGGTGGTACGGGGAAAAAATACATCGTACCAGGAGAGGTACCTCTACGCGGTTTCACAGCCTGACAAATTTGGCACCGTTCTGAAATTGGCAAACAGCGCTAATACAAATGTATTTCACTCAGGGTTGTGCAGTATCTGCGACCCACCAGTGAAAGAAGTTTGGGGGCCCCAGGGCGACCGTGGTTGTGATTGCTTAAAATCGGGTCTTGCCGTATACAATATTTATAACCAGAATCCTTCCGGAGAATCAGCCGCAATGGTGACCCACAACCCAAACCGAGTTTTGGATGAATTTCCCATTACGGTAACCGAATTCACGGAAAACACGGCAATCCAGCCAGTCCCCATCATGAAATCCAACATTCCATGGTTGTGCGTGGAATTAGACAAACCCGTACACCGGGAGTAGGTCACGTGTTGCATGCGCGACATACCCCCACACCGGAGGGTCCCTGTATTACGAGAGACCAACAGGGTTTGCGACCAGATTTCCGGTACCATCATGCACCTTCACCAGAAATTTCGCGATTCCGACAAGAATCCGGAAAGGATATGCTTGGTGCTCGAGAGTACCCAGGCCCAAAAACGCGGAATACCACCGAGGGTCAATGAGATCGACAGAAAGACTTCAATGGAACCATTCCAATCGCGAACAAGGTGATACCACAGTGGGACTGTGATCCAACCACACGGAAACAGTTTTTCTGGGACTAGGAGTACTACTGGGCATTGAAAGGAGCAACCCATGTCACAAACCCGGAGGTGATCAAGATGGAATTCATCGATTGCCTCCAAAGGGATGAGAAGCAGCGCGCGCGACAACGCGTAATTAGCTACCACGTTTCCTTTTATGACCTGGTGGAGCAATACACTTCCACCAGTTCAAGTTTGGTCGCTAAGATTACCATAGAAGCCAAGTGGCGGCAATGCGCCCAACCCGACCGCAGGTGGTAGTCCATTAACATTACGTATGACAAATCGTTAGGACTTGCCGCTGAATTGGATGAACTCAGTGAAAAGTAAATGCGCGAACAGTTCGACGCTGTCCTCATGCATTTCACGCCTAGCCTCATCAAGGATATCCACCGTGAGGAGTTGGTGAGTCGTGCTGTGACACTTACGTTGGAACTTTTTTTTTAAACACTTGAAGCGATCACAGCTCCTTGGTCATATTCAATCTGCGTTTAGCACACACCCAACCGCTGGATTTACCGGCTGGCTCGGTGAACGCATTGCAAACATCACCGGTTTCACCCACTTCACCAAACACGGGATCGAAAACGTGATATCCGCGTTCTTCGGACCAAGGCACGGATAAAGTGTGCTTTTTGTGCAACAAATCGGGACATATGTCTCGGGAATGTCCTAATCCATAAGCGTGAAAGCGTATTCAGAGTCCGCGGGGCTCGACCTCATCACGGGGTTCAGGTTCCTCCGCATTTTAACGCCAATCGGTCAATTCACGGTCATCGGGTCCCCGTTCCGGCGGTGTTAGCCCCGGTTCCCGTTCCGGGATGAGCGGAAACACAGCACCACTCGGTGTAGGTCACCCAGTGCCCCGGCCAAGAAGCCTGATTCTTTTCGCGAGACATCGCGATTGCGTTCACGAAGGGATCGTCCTCGATCCTCTTCGATCCTCATCATGAAAACCCCGATTCACCGGTCACGGTCGACGGGATAACCGCTAACCACGGTTTGACGGTAAATCGGGCAACCGATCCCCCCGTTATCCAGAATCTCGACACAGATCTCGGTGTTCGCTTTGTGGATGCGAGTGATCACCACTTATCCAAAATGTCCAAAGGTCTCTTTGTCCCCGCCCTGGGCAACGTCATCGTGGTATGAGTGAGTGAAAGGGTTCATGGGAAAGCTGGCAAGAAAACGTATTTTTGCCAGACCCTTCACTTTGCTTACCACCCATGGAACTTTTCGTCCAAGCGGAAATCAAAAACCAAAAATTTTGTGCAAAAGACATAATTCTCATTGACACTGGCTTGCCGCGTCGCACTACTTTTTCGGTTTGGGTTGATACCAACCCCCCTCTTGGTGAAAGCCAAGGAGCTGATCAACATTGCAACGGCTGACAACACCCCCACGTGCGGTGGTGACTTGGGATGCCTTTTGGACGTAGTCCTACCCCTCATCTCCAAGCACCGCTCACCCCCCCAACCGCAAAGTTTTCTGGATATCCGGGGATACGATTCCGGAATTCATGGTTCTGACATATTTCTGGGATACCCCTTCTTACGTCAGCAGCCGCTGGTAGTGTATTACCACTCCCACTGTTTGCGGACATCAACATTCTTCATTGCCCCCCAAAAACTCATCACCTGTGGCGTCAACCGCGACAGCCACCAATTTTTCCACACCGCTTTCCAAAACTTTCACCCTGTTACCAACCACACCTACCAACGTTTTCCACACCAGGTGTACCGAGAAATTTCACACCCTGCCAAGGAGTACATCAACGTCCGTTCCCCATGAGGCAGGGTTAGTAGTAGCGGTAGCGGTACCCCCCTTGTTCCACTGGGTTACAAGACGACAGCCCAAATGCCTGAAGTTATAAAGGTGTCCAGTAGTCGGCCAGCTGCACCAATTCCCCGTTTACTACCAGATGTATCGTTTTCAAATTCAACTGTACACCCCCCAGCAGCTATAAAGGCGCATCCCAACTTTTACACACACCACCACCAGACGAACATGCGCGACCAGGACCACCACTCCGACACTTCTTTCCAATGTGTGCATTGTAGGAGAATTTCCGCCCAGCGACATTTCGATTGTGGATGTTTAGTCCAAACACCAACACTAATCCCGATTTTGCGTACTGATACACTTGGTTGCGGTTCGCAATGCGCGACCGTACATCAAGTGCTCCAACAACGAGGCATTGTCTTG
Source organism: Euglena gracilis (assembly GCA_900893395.1). Lineage (NCBI taxonomy): Eukaryota > Euglenozoa > Euglenophyceae > Euglenales > Euglenaceae > Euglena > Euglena gracilis. The sequence continues at coordinate 8,948 of CAAHFI011671968.1, forward strand.
TTGTTTGGGACCGCGAAATTTGTGTCACACACCTCCCCCTCCATCTGGCATGAATTGGAATGGGTATGCCCCCATCCAACCCATCAACCCTTGGGAATGACCCTCGGTAGTGTGGATGACACACACTTGACCTATGTTTGCGGATCACTGAATTGTGTTACGGCTCTTGACCCCGCAAACCAGGTCGACACATACGCGATGTGGGTAAGGAACACATTTAATTTTCGGTCAATACCGTATTTTGGAGGAATGGTTCTCCAAAATCACGGTTTTAGCTGATTCCTTCTATTTGCCGTTGGAAGTTGACGCGTTTTCATCAAAAGTGCATGCGCGCTTGTCGCGATATTGGTCGCGACATTCCAGCGCATTTCTGAAATTTTGGGGTGTTACAGTGCTATCGATGCACCCTCCACCAAAATTTATCCCGGATGTGGTGGATAAAATCCTCCGCGATGAACCGCGAGGATCTCTACTCGTACCCGTTAATCCGAACGCGGATTGGTTTCACCAAATGTCCTGTGTGGGCTTTCATTGGTAGGATTTATCTGCTGATGCACCACTATTCGAGGATTTTTGTGGTATGTTATTACCACCTGTTAAAGAAACCAGTTTTGACGTTTGTTTATTTGACACATTCATAATATCCGATTTGCTTGTGCCAAGATACCTTGGTACCAATGGGGAGGCCACACCCTCAACGCAGATTTCTGCGGTCATTGAGAGGGCGACCAACACCCCAAGTTTGCTGACTTTTGTTCGCGAATTGCTCGTGAATTCCATGGTGTATGGAGACCCCAGTTTATGCCTGTGACATCGACCCCGCGATTCACGGTCCGTTCGGTGTTTGCAAAATCGATCTCAAGGATGGCGCTAAACCCATGCACCGGAAATTCTACCGTTGTTCAAGGGAGCTCGAACAAGCTGTCAACGAGATGATTGAGAAGCTCATCCAACAGAAGTGGATTATCCCTTCCAAGGGCGAGTGGACATCACAAGCTTTTGTGGTGCCCAAACCAGCTGACCAGTCTGGTCAGAAGAAATGGAGACTGGTGCTGGATTACCGGTACCTGAACTCCCAAACGAAGGATGACCCCTTCCAGTTACTGCTGATTGAGGATTTGGTCACCAGACAGTCAGATGACCGGTGGTGGCCAATCGTTGATCTGGAAGACGGTTTTCATCAGATACATTTGCATCCTGATTCACAAACCGTGCACACATTCGTGACATCCAAGGATGTATACCAATGGACGGTACTCCCCATGGGTGTTAAGAAAGGACCAGCCATGTTTCAACGCACCAGTGGTTTTTGCACCGTTTACCGTTTTCTCTGGTGTACATCGATGATGTACTGGTGGGAACCAAACCGCCATCCGCAAAATCGGGCGAGGATATCCTTGACCCGCAATATCGAGATGTGCGGGCGGTATTTTCCGCGTTAAAAGCGTTGTGTTTTTTGTGAGGGGTTCCAAAATGCACCTTTTTCGCAAAATTATTAAGTTTTGTGGGCATGTCCTGAGCAACTGGCAGCGTAAACCCGCACCCAGTAAGGTGGAGGCCATTAAGAAATGGACTCCTGGGGTCATTAAGACCTTAACGCATTTAAAGGTATTTTTGGGATTAGCCCAATACTAGGCGATTTGCATGACATAGTTCGCTAAAATAGAGGTTCCACTAACCAGACAGCTCAAAAATCGGACACCCGATAGCACAACAGTCACTTGGGATGACCAAATGCGCGAGTCCTTGAATAAAATGAAGGGCTTGCTCCTCGAGAACCTGGTTCTCGATATCGCGGATCCGTACAAACCGTATGTCCTGGAGGTCGACAGCAGCGATTACGCTGTTGGCGGGGTTCTTAACCAGCATAATGCGGCAAACGTACTCCGACCTCTGGCCTTCTTCAAAAGGAAGGTACAGGGCGACAACGGGAAAGGACAGGTTAAATGGAGCATTCACGAAAAGGAGACATGTGCCATTGTGCTTATTCTCCAGAAATTTCGCAGCTGGATAGCCAGCAGCTTGGTCCAGATACTCGTGTTGACGGATCATGAGAGTCTTCAACACTGGTACACCGAGGACCCGAACAAGGCCATGTCATCAGTGGGCAGAGGACGCCGATGGCATGAGTTCTTGAGCCAGTTTAACCTGGTGGTTATTTATACCCCCTGTCACACGCAAAACGTTGCTGATCCTCTCAGCCGAGCCCACTGGTATTATCCTGGGAACACGGATGAGGGTGGTGCGACACTTCATGGCAGTCATGAGGCTGACCAGTTCGCACGTCGATCCGACGCTGCGGACAACATGTTCGATTCACTGCCCGTTTCCTGGGTATATCGCAGGATCGCCATTTCACCATTGCGTGGAAGGCGCCGGCGTGGACGCACTGCCAGACCCCGTCGCATTACGCGTACCGAAACTCCTACCTCCCTATTTGTTCTGCGAATAGAACTGTTCGCGTGACCCTGTATATAATAAGATTGTGAATAGACTTCGTAATGGTGAATCCATAGAGGATTACTCTCTAGGCAAGGCCAATGGTGGCGCAATTCGCGGAATCGCGGATTGTGACAATCGATACACGGGTGGTGGTGATACATGTGCACCTAGAGTCGGGTTAATGAAACGCGACTCTGGATCATTTGGAAAATCCTTGGCAATGCATACTGCCGAATTACGGTGTGAAACCCGCTGTTGGTTGGACAAATTGTCCAAACCCACAGACAAGTCAAGCACACTTTGCTCCAAATGCTCAAGAAGCTGGATTTGGCCGCAAATACGGTCATCATCTTCCTCCACAGTTCAAATACGCTGGCGGTAACGGGAAAAGTCATGCAGTTGCCAAATTTCTTTAAAAATATTTGACAAGTTTCCTGTGAGTCTCATTCAATAGTTGGAGTTGTCCCGTTAATGCTATTCTTACATTTCAGAGAATCTGCAAAGGCGGTGTCACCTTGGTTGGTGTGGTGGTGGGTGCAACCGGTGCAAGGTTATCCAACAACGTAGTTGTGGTACCCACAGGTAATGTTCCGGGTTGTGGCTTATCCGACAACGCAAAAGTTCGCTCCTCCAACCTGGTAAGCTCACCTTGCGTGGATCGTGCATTCCGATTCACTGATTTGTCATGCCGTAATAGGCTGTTGCAGAATTCCTGCAAGGTTTCCTGATTACCAGTGAGCATTTTGTCATAAAACGCTTTGAAATTGGGGAACTGGAACCTGCAAGAAGAGACTGCATTTCCGTACACGTTTGGTAGGCACCGACGCATACCTTGTCTGGAGTTCCCCAATAGCAGTTTGAATGCCGCTAATGTCCGGAACTCGGTGAGAAAGTACGGAATAGCTTTGTTGCAAACCTGCAATGACCGAATTAATATTGCCAGTGTCGGTTTGCAACTGCACCTTCAGGGAATACTGCATTTGTGCTACCTCAGCCACCTTTGCGGTCAGATTGGATAATCCAACCCGTTTTGCGTCACAATAGCAGGTTTTCTGCTCCAAACGGGAAAGTCGCTGCTACAAATGGCGCACGTACGTGTGGAGAGCAAAATTTTTGTTTGCTTGTGACTGAAATTCTTGGAACTTTTACGTTTCATCGCACAACTGCATAATGCGGTGTTGCGATTCATGGAAAATTGCGAGCAATGTGGTGAAATGGTCCACAGACTCAAATCCACCAGTGCTGGATGTTGCAGACGAGGAATCTCGCGCATGCAACTGTTGCTGCAAGTGCAACAACGCGGATGAACAGGACTCCATTTGTCCTGATAACTGCCGTAGTGAGACATGCAAGTGCAGAAACTTGGAGGCATTCCGCATTTCCGCTTCATGCATGTATTCACCAATTTGCCGGAGGTTTTGCGGGAGTTGTTGGCACATTTTGTCAGAAGGTTTCCCGAAAGTTTGCAAGGTCAACACCCGCACTTTCAAAATTACTCAGGAAGTATTTGCCAAACTTCCTGCAAGTAATTCCAGCAGTATTCCAGGTTGGTGAAGACATGTTTCTGGTTGTCCTCATCAAACGGAAGCACTTTGTTCAGTGCGGTTGCACAAAATGCAACACATTGTTGCGCATGGTTGAACTGCCACACAAGTGGGTGATCCCCTGGAAGCCGAGCAACGATATCCTTCACATCCTCAGCAGTGAGGAGCTCCCCTTTGCCCTTCCCATAGCCATCCACGGGTTGGGATGTGCCAGAGAATTCCGGTACCACTAGGCGAGTCTCCGGCTGCCAAGGTAGTGCGTGATAAAACCCTAGATCGTGTGGTGGTGGCAAAGCTCTGTAAGGGCTTGCTGGAGGAAGAACTGGTGGTGGTTGAAAGAAACATGGTGTTTCTAGCCCACCATCACCAGAGAACCCCGATGGCGGAATCACCACGGGTCTCTCCGGTGTGCGCAAATGCACCATTGCCACAAACAGAGGCGAATACCCCTGTTGTGGCAAGGTGAGTGCCGCATTAGCATCTGAAGCCAGTGATGTGGTGGGCTCATCGCCAACCACTGCCAATGATGACAAGTGTTACAATCTTGACAATTGAGCCAATTGTGCCTCATCGGCGTGGGAACTGGAAGCAGTTTCACATAAAAGCTTCTAATTCCCAGAGACTTGATCAATGCATTGCAATGATGCCTTTAATAAGGCATAACTGAATTTATCTTTGGGGTCTGTGCCTTGCGTCTTTCTGCTGGCAAAAACACAGCAAAAACGCACAAAAAATAAGCAATTGTGCTGGCACCAGAGGGGCTATAACGGGTATTACCGTACAGAGCCTTCCGGAGCCTGCTCGTCTGCTTGGACGTTGAATAGATGCCGGCAGCTGACGCTGCGACATTGTAAAAGCGGTGCAGGGGCTCTCCGCTGCCAGTCAGCGTGGGATCGAACCAATCTGCTACCAAGTGTACGTCTGATTCCCACTTCCCCTTTCCTAAATTCCCAAAAAACATTTCGCTTTCACCTTGGCGCACCTGCTGAGGAACTGAAAATCAGAGTAAAAAAAAAACCCTTTTCCAACTTCCCAAGAAGCAAATCACAGAGCAATGCGGGGAGGACGGACTGGATAACCAAGTCGGTCCGGAGAAAAGGAAAGGAAAAGAATGAAACAGAATACCACCTGAGGAGAGAGAAGGATCACCCATTAGGAAATCCTAACAGGATCTGCTTTCATCCTAACTTCCTCATCGGAAGTGGACAGAAGCATACGCCTGGTACACAGGGGCACCACCCGCCCCATTGGAGACTCCAGAGCACTCACTGCAATCTGCTGACGAATTTTTCCAGCTGCGCATTCCCTGGGCTGGCAGACATATCCACCTGGGGGCAGAAATTTTTTGTGGAGGAAATTTGCAGGATGTGCAGAAACACAGACTTTTTTAGGGTGTAGTTCCCTCTGTCCATTACCCACCTTGAATTGCTATCTGCTGGAATTTTTAAAACTTCACCCAGTTTGCAATGATGTTTACTTGGTTTACGTGACACCACTGCAAAAATGGTCTCAAAATTGTGAGGAAGCAAGACTTTCTGCCCCCTCCCTTTTTTAAGTTACTGTTTTGCAACTTGATTGCCCACTGTCACAGGGACATTTTCCCCTCGTCTTTCCAAACTTTTTATGGCTGCCACAGCAGATTTCAACTCTTTTGTGTTGATGTTAAGGACCATATCTGAATGCCAAAATTCCTGCACGTTTTTGTCTGTGGTTAGGTCCAGTGCCCCCCAACCCTAGGTGGATGAATCTGAGTGTATTATTCTCACTGGACATTGATTTTGAAAACTTCTGCCTTCCCACGATTTCAAAATTCTCCTATTTTCAGCATTTGTTCTTTGACCTCTGGGGGTATGGGTAATATTTTGTCCCATCGTTGGGCCCCAATGTTGGTCTATAAATTGGACCAATTTGTCTGTTTTGTCTGTGAAAGCCCTGAGACATAGAAGTGGTTTGAGAAAACTTCTCACCTGTCCCAAGGTTGCCGCAACTTTTCTGCAGGACATGTGTGTTTGAGTGACAAATTTTCCCAGTTCCTTTCTGATGCATTTTAATTTTGATGGGGGGACTTGCAGGCAACCATTTTCTAGATCGATGGAAAATCCCAGGTACCGAATTTGCTGGGTGGGGGTGAGCTATGACTGCTTGTAATTTATTGTCATGCAACTGTCTCTAGGTCTTGCAACAACTTTCCTGTCTGTTGTGTGGCCAGAACTATCGATTCTGCGACCAAAAGGATGTCGTCTAGGTAGACAAAGACCAAAAATTGTTTTTCCTTGCATCCACCAGTAGGGGAGGGTGTTCAATCCAAAACAAGCCCCCCCCATTTGAAAAGTGTATTTCCCCCACCTTCATTGTGATGATCGGTTTTATTGCTTTTGACAGTTCCAGGTGGAAATAGGCGTATTTCAGGACCACCTTTGTGACCCATATTCTTATTTCCAGTGGAGGAATTTTTTTTTACCTCCCTGCCGTCTAAGATTAATCTCATTTTTTCCTTCCTTAACTCCGCTTCTTCTACTACAAACCAGGGCACCAGAAATTTTTTTCCCTGTAGATTGACCTCTATGACAGCTTTTTCTGCTATGTACTCTTTTAAAATGGATAGAGCTTGGGATGTTTCTTCTGGTGATTTTGTTTATGACTTGGAAAACACTGGACCCCTTGTGAAATTTGGTTCTACCCCCTGCTGAATGAGTTGTATAATTCTGGGGGGGAACACACTGTTGCCACCACTGGTGGTATTGTCTCAGCCTGATGAACGGGGCTAGACCTTTCAAGGGGTATGGGGGGTGTCGGTGGGGGGTTTCGGAAAAAGGCAAGGTAAGAAAATACCGGAAACAGAAAAAGGAAACGTAATGCCTGGGAAATGGAGTGGCCGACCGACTGGGCCTCCTTCCTCCTTTTCTCACACCTACGGTCACCACCCGGCCCCAGGGTTTTTCAATAAAAAAGGCATCCGGAGGGCTCAGGGCCGGAGGCCAGGCTTTTTGCCCCCTGTGAGTGGCTGGGTTGGCATACGGGCGTAGGATCCAAAACTTTGAAACTGAATCTGGGTTTTTCTCTCTTGAATCCAAACAAAATCATAAATAACACCCTTTTGAAGTATGGACTTCATTCAAAAGGCAAAGCACACACAAGGCAACCTACACACCTTGGTTGAACACACCTGTGCTTGCAGTGGGTGAGAGCAACATACAAACAATGATTTTGGAATGGAATGTGTTGCTCCTTCATTGTTTTCTTTTGTATTTCCAGACTTGCAACATTTTGCTCACCTTCCAATAGACTTCTGGAGCTTCCTACCCACTGGGTGAGTCCTATTGCGGGAGAAATGTGGAGAAACCGGCTTTCGGCGGGCCGACAGCCGACAGGGGGCTGTGATAGCTTGGGTTGCATTCATGGCCTGGGGGTTTGCCTTCATGGCCTTGACATCCCCCGTTTTTGTCCTAATGACCACAGGTTGCCAATAATATGGTGGGTGATGTACGTTTTCCTTTGCCCTTGGATCCTTGAGTGTACGTCCCACCCCGGATTTTCTACTTATGCTTTCCTCCCAAAAAGCCCGTGGGGGGAGTAACAGTAAAATTTGTTTCCCTTTCCCCTTTTGATTGCAAAGCACAAAGGCAAAGAGAATTATTGGGACAGCAGTCCCTTATATGAAAGTGACTTTTGCTCTTTCGAGCTTTGTAAAGGAAAGAAATAAACCTTCTATTCAAATGGGACTTCGCCCTCAGAAATCTAAAATAGAATTTTAAATCACCTAACCCTGTAACCTTGAATTAGGAACCAGTTACTTTCGCTAAGCTTTCGCTAGCTCTGAGATTCTCTCTTTGTCTTATGGGTTAACCATGCCACTGTGTACGGCCCTGCCGTAGCCAGTTTGTATGCCGTAGCCCATTGTATCTGGTACACAGTGCCATGGCAGAATGGCTGCCTGGTACACATCCCCCTCGCAGGGATCTGCCTGATTTCCCTTCTGGACCAGGCCAGTCGGGGTGCCAGGCACAGTTCCAGGTTCAGGGAGACAGTACCAGGATACCATGGTCTGGTTCCCAATTACGGTTACCTTGTTTGGAGCACAAAGCACAAAAGAATTCTGGCGCGCATGCTGTGCTTCGTGTGTCTTCTTTTTTGACATCGTAGTGTCTTTGTGGTCTTGAATCTTCGCGATCGACGCGTTATCCACCGAAATTAAGGCGATTCCGCCATTGTGTCTTGAATCGGCGTTGAGGGCGATGATGAAATGCGTATTCACGCTCGAGACTTCGCTCATTATGTGGGACTACGCCAATTTCAACCGTAGCTGATTGTACGAGGCAGGAAACCCTCAACGTTTGTGGGTTTCCTTGAAGTACGCACCCATGTGTGGGTCTTGTACCAAGGTCATTTCGGTTGAACGTAAGTCTACGGTATCCTCGTCAGGATTATCCATGTTAATCCTGGAGATAACCCAACTTTTGACTTCTTGGACCTCCTTGGGAAGTTCTGTTCTGAGCGTTTCAGCTCGCTTGTGGAGGTAAATCTGCAAATTTTTGCAGAAAACTCTCGTAAAAGTTGCAGGCCATACGTAGTAGTTCTATCTTGGATGATTTGCTGGTACCTGTGGTGGCATGCCAGGCAGAGCGTTGAAATCAACGTTATGCACGCGGGATGCACAGGCACAGCGGGTTATATGAGGTTTCAGAATGGAGCCAACCCATTCTGAATAATGTTCGTATCCATGACGTTCTGGTGGGTACTCAGAGAGTAACCATCGTTGTGTGGTTTCAGAAACCGTTGAAGGCTTTG
>CAAHFI011674259.1:0-24163 GCA_900893395.1 Euglena gracilis
TTGACAACCCTTTGATTGTCCTCATCAAACTGCAAAACCTTGTTGAGCATGGTTGCGCATTCCGCAACGCATTGGTGGACATGCAAAATTTGCTTGCTCAGCGGGCGATCCGCTGGGAGTTGACCGAGAATTCGGTAAAAATCACCGGGGGTGAGGTTATCCCTCAAAACTTCCTCATAGTCCTCCACAATGGAAACGGCACCAGAGATTTCCGGTACCACCAGACGCATATCTGAGTTCCATTGCAATGCAGGGAAAACCGCCGTTTCCGCGGGTAATCCCGGCAAATGCGCGAAATGGTGTGGGGGGTGGTAATTGAGGGGGGGGGGTTGGAAAAAACACGGTGTTTCCACCGAGTTGCACTCCAGAAGGCCCACCGATGCTTCCACCGGGGATCTTTTGGGTGTGAACAGAGCAAAGGGCAAATACCCCTCGCTTTGTTCATGGGTGTCATGGCTAACCAAGTGTAAGCGGGGTTCATCCCCATTATTCTTGTAATCCAAATGGGCTTGGGCAAGGGGCTCATCCCCTCGCCGCATCAATGATGGATGAACCGGGATGGATGTAGGCATTTTGCCACCCACATCCCGCACAATCAATGACAATGATGATGAAAAGGGTTCGTTACCCCCTTGCAACAATGAAGGCGTTTCGCCTTGCGACAATGACAATTTATGCAATGTGTCTTTTTGTTGCTTGGGGGGTCGGGAATTGGAACTTGTTTCCATCGAACCGTTCCAATGCCCGCAATCTTCATCAAGATTGGTCAATGAACTCATCAACAAGTCATAATCAAATTTGTGGTTGGGGGTTGTGCTCTGCATCTTTTGAGATGGGTAAAAAGGCAAAAAAAAATTCACACAAATAAGCAGAGAAACAGGGACCAGAAAGGTTGTATCGGCGAATACCGAACAGAGCCTTCTGAGACCTGTATCTTTGCTTAAAGGTTGGCTAGGGGCCAGGAACAGTACTTTCACCGTGTTTCACGGCTCAGTACGATCGTCACCACCAGTCAACCACAGAGTTTCTCTGTGTGGAACGTCTGTGTAGGCTCGTTGCCTAAATCTGCTACCAAGTGTACGTCCAAAGCTTTCCCTTTTCCCCTTTTTGGGACTTTCTGAAAAAGCCTTTCGCTTTCGCCTTGGTGCGCAGCCTACTTATGGTAGGGAAAAGTCTTTGGAGTAACAAAAAGTGGTTTTCCCCTTTTGTTCCCAATTCCCCAAGAGGCAAAGCACAAGACAAAGGCTTCAGAAGTTTCTTCTGGAGTCAAGTTCGATTCCTCTGAGGGTTTTTCCCTCTGATAAAACCAATGGTCAAACTTGGAATTGATGACAGTAAAGAATACCACCTGTGGGGGAAGGGGAGAAAAGTGCTGACGTGTCTAGGGGCAGATCCCAGAAGGGTCTGCCACGATCTTACTAACTGTGGTTTCCACAGTGGTGCGACCGTCACAGAACCCACCCTGCAGATATCCTACAGAGCTGGGACGTGCCTGGTACACACATGTCCAATGCCACAATCCCCTTCCCAAAAGGAGACTAAATATCTAAACTTGACTCCCTTGGTCGTTGGACATGTCTTCCTCCACCCCCCTCCCGTGGTCGAAACTCAACGGGTGGCCCTTCGGGTCGGAAGGGCACCGAAAATGTAAATCTGTCCCCCCCTCCGCGGTCGAAACACGGCGGCCTTGCACCTTGCGCCTTGCCCCAGGGCCTTGCACCACCGAAAAATGAAAACGCTCCCCCCCCGGCGGTAGAAACTCAGCGGGTTGGTTGCTCGGGCCCAAAGCTCTCCATGAATGGAATTCGAATGGGAATCTCTCATCTCTTGGGTTTAAACTCCTCCGATGGTGTCTCCAAACCGAACGTAATGAAAAAGAAGGCTGCCCCCCCCCACCCCGCGGTCGAAACTCAGCGAGGGGTCTGGGTTGGAATTCTCCGAAAAAAACGTAAAACTGGAAATACCACCCCCGCGGTCGAAACTCAGCGGGTGAGGGGCCTGGGGTCGTGAACCGTCAAAAATGACACGCACCCTCCGAAACTCAAAGCCTTCTACTCCCAGGGTCGAGACTCACTGCGCCCAGGCTGAAAAACAAAGGCGATAAGGCAACGATCGTGGTCCAATGTCAAAATATGGAAATGTCCAATGTCGAAACGTGAACAGTCAAAACAAACCCACCACTCCCAGGGAAGGCCTCAAACATTCCTACCAGGGCATCACAGCGAAGGGGGAGGACTGTACACCTTCGACCATTAAACCAACAATGTCACCAGGCCAGGCGTCCCCTGGGGTCGTAACTCACCGGGGATCAGAGGAAAGGTAATGTACCCCCCCACCTGCCGTTGTGGGGATCGCAGTGGGTTGGTTCACGACTATGGGATATCCCGGAGCGGCACTGGGGGCTCAGGAGGCTGCCTGGCGCCGTGGTCGCAAATGTAGGTTTGAGCCCTCTGGGATTACACTATGTGAGCTTGGGGAGCGACTCCCAGAGGCCGAGTCTCAGGAGGAGGACGACGACAAAGCAAGCCACAGCCATGACAGCCCCAGCCATTACGGCCAGGGCCAGCAGCTCCTGGCCATTTCCGGGCAAGCCCAGCCGGAGCCCCAGCAAACAAAACCATCTGGGTCCGGCATGGGATTACCCAGAAGCCTGGGACTGCTGTCAGGCAATGACATGAGAAGGCAGATCATGTGGCAAATCGCCGTGCGGGGAAAGATCAAAGAAGAAGAGGAAGAACCAGCAGAAGAAGCAGATGAAGAAGAATTTGCAAGCCAGGCCCAGCCCCTTCTACTTCAGGCGGGCCCCTGGCAAAACCTGGCGGACGCCGGGCCGGCCTACGCACCGGTGGGCCATGTCGGGTCTGGGCATTTCCTAGCCGGACCCGACCATTGCTCGCTGGTGCGTGCCGGTCCCGGGAATTATGGGCCCCAAGGACATGCCCCAGACCCAGCGACCCAGTGGCAGCTGCAGGATCTAGGAGCTGCCACCAGCAGGGGAAATGGTGGGGGACGAGGACCAGGTGGCCCAGGGGGGGGGTTGCCCGAACAGAGCACCCCCCCCAGAGGTTGCGGGAGGGTGCGGAGGCACAGGCCGCTGCCTCAGTGGTTCTGGGGCAGGAGTTCCAGAGGTTGGATTGTGCAGGAGATGCAGAGGTTGGATGGTTGGGTTGGCCACCTGCAAAGTCGGCTCGCTGAACCGGGGGCCGCCACAGCTGCTTCAGTTAGCTGCCTGGAGCAGTTGGTGTCCTTGCAGTTTCAGCGGGTCACGGAAAATTTTCAAGGAGTGGTGGAGTAAATGGAAAGAACCCAGGCTGGGCTAGCGTCCCAGCTCGCTGAAAATTTTCAAAAGCTGCAAGAGAAACGGATGGAAATTTTTGCTGGGGGAATGACAGCACTGAGCGAGCTGGTGACCAACCGGCTGAGCGAAGGCCTCGGGACTGTGGCCGAACTAGCCCAGAGGGTCCAAGGCCTCGAGGCCATCGTCAACCTTGGTCACCAGCCCGCTGAAGGGCAGGGGTTTAACGAGGTGATGGCTGGGCGGGTGAAAAATAATGAGCAGCTGCTCATCACCTCCGTCCGCACAACGGATGAGGTAATGAGGAGCCAGGAACTGGCCAACGGGCGGCAGCAGGCCCAGGCCGAGGCCTTGGACCAAAAATTAAACCAGCTGACGGGTGATCTCGGGTGGATGGGAGAAAGAAGTGCAGGGATTGCACAGGCCCTGCAAACTTTTCGATCAGAGCTGGACGGCCAGGCCACAACCGTCGCCGAAAAACAAGGGGCTGTAAGGGAAGAGATAAGGGATCTAAGGACCAGGGCTGAGGGGCAGGGCCACAGCCTGCAGGAGGTGTGGGCCGAGGTCACCACCCACGCGCAGGTGATCCAGGCCCACAACGCCCTGCTCATGGAGGTGGATTCAACAGTTAAGGGGACACCAAAAGAAAATGCCGAAATAAAAAATCGGCTTCCCATTTTGGAAAACAAAATAGAAAGTGTTGAAAAATTTTGCCCCCCATCCAGGAGCAACCAGTGCCACCAAGAGGAGTGTGGCCGGAGAGCGAAGACCCCCCGAGGCCCCGAAGTTAGAGTGCCCCCGGCAACCACAGACCAGACAAAGCCCATGTCGCGGGACCAGATTGCCAATGGCTCGGGTGCCGCGGGGGGTAATATGCCTTCTGGCCCCCAGCACCAGCTACCAGCCCTCCCCGGTCTGCTGGGGGGCAAGGGGCCTGTGGCCCCCCAGGGGCTCTCTGCTGGCACCAGCAGCGGGGCAGCAGCCCAAACACCCAGGGAAGTCGTATCCCCGGGCCCAGCTTCTGTGACTGCAGTGTTTCCCAGTGGATGTTTGAGATCTGCCCCCCAGAGTGGCAGGGTCCTGTATGCCGAAACGTCTGTGTTTTTTTTCCTCTGTTCCCAGTGGTGCTATCCCAGTGGCTTGTGATGCCGCTGTGGGGGGGCCAGTGTTTCGCCAGTGACCGTTTTGAAAAACCCAGTTCTGTCTCAGCCGTTTTCCTTGGGTTCGTTTGTTTCGATGGCCATGTCTCCCATTTGGTTCTTCGGCATGGGGGGGTGCAGCACCCCCAGCCAACGGAAGCCCTTCAGTGGCACCCCCAGCCAGCGCTGGCCCTTCAGTGCCAGGGGGCAGCCAGCACCAGGGCACCATGGCTGCAGGGGGCAGATCAGTCCAGGTCCCTGCTGCTGGAGGGACCCCAGCTGCCTAGACACCTGGCACGTTCGGGTTCCAGGGGGTGGATTGGGAGGAAGCGGAACGTTAGGTTAAGGCTCACGGATTTTAATTTTTTTGGCCAGGTTGGGAGCCCAGGAGCAGCAGCAACAGTCTCAACAAAATTGACAAACGACGGCACAGTCTAGCACAGCGAAACCACAAGCAGCAGGCACAGCAGATCTACAGGGCAAGGGCAGGGGTCAACCTGGGGTGAAATAAGCTGAGCACCAGTGGCCCCACAGCCGCGTGGGTTCCCAGCAGGACGGCAGTTCACGGTGGCGATGGACCCTTTCGCCTGGGCCCCTGAGGCTGGAGCAGCGTCGTGCAGCGCTGCCCCTCCGGCCTTTGGGTCCTAGGACACGGGAGCCTGGGTCCGGGGGGTCCAGGCAGCTCCGGTCCACGTGGCGCCAGTAGCTCCCAGCCCAGCAGCCAGCATGTTTTTGGGGCCGCTGGCGACACTCCTCAGCAAAGACTTTGTAAAACCAGAGCTGAAAGGCAATTTTCATGATTTTTCAATAAAATTTCAGCTCTACATGCAGCTGGTTTCCATGGGACAGCCAGTGGGGGAGGAATTTAAAACGCTTGTTCTGACCGGCTGCCTGGATCACAGCAGCCGGCTGGAACTCCAGCGGCGACAGGAGATGGGGGAACGGGTCAGGGTCCAGGACGTCCGGAACTGGCTGGCCCAGAAATACGGCGGTGACATCCAGGCCTCGGTGCATGAGCAGCTCAGGGCCCTCAGACCGGTCAACACGGGCAAGTTAACCCTCCCAGGGTGGCGTAAATATGAAAGCCACTTTAAATCAATTTTATGTCGGATAGAAAACCCCTCTGAGGAGGAAGTACCAGATTTACAGCAGCTCCCAGATTCCATGCGCAGAGACATAATCAGGGAGCAGACACAGAAAAATCAGGAGCGCCAACAGTGCGGCTGTGACACATCCCTGGGTTGACAGTGAAAAGGCAACACAACTCGCCCAGGAGGAGGCTGTGGGTGAGGGAGAGCCAGTGACAGTCAGGGCACACCGGGACTCCTTCCTCATCAAGCTCTACAACCGGCTGGCGCTGGAGAGGCTGGTGATGAGGAACGGGGCCACGCAGCAGGGAGCAATACAGTGAAAATCACCCTCTACGAAACAAAGCTGGGATTGGAAGAGGTTTTTCGGCACGCTGAAAATGAACTGCGGTGCCAGGAACGGTCTGACAGCCATGGCCGTTCTTGGGGTGGACGTGGTGTCCCAGCCCACCAGGACCACTGGACCGGGGGCCCCGACAATTTTTCAGTCTCTGAGATAAAATCCCAGGAAGCCAGGCCAGCCCAGCCATAGAAAACTGTTTCACAACCAGCTGAGGGAAGAGTAGGGACAGGACCCCACAAAAGCCCCGAGGGGCCACAGGACAGGTAATCACGGCACCCAGGCGGGTCACCTGGAAGGGGACCGGAGGGACGCAGGTCACCCAGATCGGGGCAAAAGGGGAAGGGGTTCGGCAAGGGAGCTGGCAAGGGCGGCCCAGATTTTCCCCCAGCCAGGTCCCCAACACCTCACCCAGCCACCAACAGGGAACAACCCCCCCCCCGAAGAGCCCCCGGAGTGGCCCCTCGGGGGACCAGCCCTGCAGCCAGTGCGGGGCCACAGATCACTGGTCTCGGGAATGCCCAGGAAAGATGTGTTATGAGTGAGGAGAGACGGGACATCTTGCACGACACTGCTGGTGGAGAAGGGGAAAGGGGAAGGGGACTACCACACCACCACGGCGGGGGAATGCCTGAAAAAGCGGGGGACAGAAGGGAGGGGACGGGGGTCCAGGGTTCCCCCAGCACGGTCCTCGGAAATGAGGCAGGAAAAAGGTTCACGGAGAAGGTTGGGTTTTAGTCAAGGTCAGATCCGGACCTGGACCTGCACGGTCCCCCCAGCCCCCCCCTGACTGAGACACGATAAGGGGCTGGGAGGCCAGCAGGCCCTCTCATTCGACCCTACCAACCCCTGGGCTGTTCTTTCCACCAGCGAGGGTAGGCCAGGGGGGGGGCTCGGGTCGGAGTTAAGATTCGGTACAAAGGGGGAAGGGACATAAGGCGGCTGGCCCTCCGCAGCAGGCCGCCCAGGGGTCTTCGGGTTCCAGCACACCCAGTCTACCACGGATCACAACTCCAGGAAGCAGGAAGGGAGGGAAAATAAAACAAAAAATAAAAAAGAAACAGACAAAACGCTCTCACAGTCATCAACCAGGGAGGCAGCGAGCCCCCATCACCGACAGGGATTCAGGTTTTTGGATTCGCCAGGTGAGGTGCGTCAGGACCGCACTTACCACCTCAACCCCCACCCCACGGCAATCCCCAGCATCAGTCCCAGCCATTTCCTCAGGGTTTGGGAGGTCGCCCTCCGGGTGGATTTCCCGGGACTACCATGTCTGGGAGGAGTACGGCAGGGACGTACTCCGCCGCCTGGGAGTCCACCCGGAGGTCGACGCATTTTCTGCCCAAGAAAACCGCAGGTTTGTCCGCTGGTGGGGGACAGGGAGTAAAGAGGAAGAAAACGCCTTCAAACAGGACTGGGGCCTGGAGGTTTTGTGGATAAACCCACCTTATAAAAAAATACGGGAGGTTTTCAAAAAGATAAGAAGGGAGCAGGCCCATGCCATCCTGGTGAACCCAAGGTGGCCGGGCCGGCGTTGGTACAGGGAGGCCAGGGGCTTGGCAATGTGCCAAGTCACGTTCCCTCAGGGAACACTATTTTTCGGCAGAGGGGAGGAGTTGTGCCGGGGGACCAAGTAGCCCATCACAGCCTTTTTGCTATGTGGCCACCCAGACCGGTGCACGCTGGAGGAGGTGACACGAAGGAGAACGGAGGAAAAAACCAGGTTCGGGAGACATTTTTCAGGGCCACCCTCAGGGACCTGGGGGGCCACAGGGGAGGTCAAGCCGGCACACCTGTGGCAGGTAGGGAGAGCGGACCAGCCGAGACGGATGCTGGACCTGTTCTGCGGGACAGGTTCAGTGACGTCTGCGACGTTCATGGACGTCTACCACAGCCTAGGTTACCAGGTTACGTCGGTAGACGTGGACCCCAGGTACCGGCCAGACATCTGTGTTGACGTGCTAAATGGAATTTTAAAAAAGCAGTTCCAGCCTGGGAATTTTGAGGCGGTGGTTTGTGTTTCCCCTGCACCGAATTCGCGCCTGGCCCTGACCACCATGGAACGGTATTTTAAATTGGCTGATCGGCTGGGGCAGCGGGGCCTGGCCATCATCAGATACCTCCGCCCACAGCGGTGGTGGCTGAAAACCCCCCAGTACGCTTACCTGCGGACCCGCAGGTACATAGCAGGATTCCCACACGTGGACGTAAATTACTGCCAGTACGCTGACTGGGGATACTGTGTCCCAGGCACGTCCCAGCTCTGTAGGATATCTGCAGAGTGGGTTCAGTGACGATCGCACCACTGTGGAAACCACAGCTGGCACGATCGTGGCAGACCCTACTGGGATCTGCCCCTGGACACGTCAGCACTTTTCTCTCCTTCCCCCACAGGTGGTATTCCTTTGATTCATTGTCTACAAGTTTAAAGGTTTGATTCGTCAGAGGGAAAAACCCTCAGAACAACTGAACTTGGCTTCGGAGGAAACATCTGAAGCCTTTGCATTGTGCAATGCCTCTTGGGGAATTGGGAACAAAAGGGGAAAACCACTTTTTGTTACTCCAAAGACTTTTCCCATTCATAAGTAGGCTGCGCACCGAGGCGAAAGCGAAAGGCCTTTACGGAAAATCCCAAAAGAGGGAAAGGGAAAGCTTTGGACGTACACGTGGTAGCAGATTTACAATGATGATGAAGAAGGCTCAACGCCTCCTTGCAACAACAAAGGCGTTTCGCCTTGTGACAATGACAAATGGGTCAATGTGTCTTGGTGTGGTTATTGCTTGGGGGGTCAGGAATTGGAACTTGTTTCCATCGAACCGTTCCAATCCCCACCATCTTCTTCAAGATTGGTCAATGAACTCGTCAACTAGTCATAATCAAATTGAGGGTTGGGGCTTGTGCTCTGCATCTTTTGAGATGGGTAAAAAGGCATAAACCCAAAAACTCACAAAAATAAGCAGTGAAACAGGGACCAGAAAGGTTGTATCGGCGATTACCGAAGACAGCCTCCTGAGACCTGTATCAGTGCTTAAAGGAGTGGCTAGTGGCCAGGGACAGTACTTTCACCATGCTTCACGGCTCAGTACGATCCCCAGCACCAGTCAACCACAGAGTACTTCTGTGTGGAACCTCTGTGTAGTATAGTTGCCTAATGTCACTGATTGTGCGAGATTTAGGTGGCAAATGGCCATCCTCCATCCCGGTTCACCCATCTTTGATGCGGCGAGGGGATGAACCCCTTGCCCAAACACACTTGGATCACAAGGATAATGGGGATGAACCCCATTTACGCTTGGTTACCCGTGTCACCCATGAACAAAGTGAGGGGTATGTGCCCTTTGCTCTGTTCACACCCAAAAGATCCCTGGTGCAAGCACCGGTGGGCCTTTTGGAGTGTAACTCGGTGGAAACACCGTGTTTTTTCCAACCCCCCGCTCAATTACCACCCCCCACACCATTTCGTGCATTGCCGGGATTACCCGCGGAAACGGCGGTTTTCTCTGCATTGCAATGGAACCCAGATATGTGTCTGGTGGTGCCGGAAATCTCTGGTGCCGTTTCCGTTATGGAGGACTATGGTGACGATTTGAGGGATAACCTCACCCCCGGTGATGTTTACCGAATTCTCGGTCAACTCCCAGCGGATCACCCGCTGAGCAAGCAAATTTTGCATGTCCACCAATGCGTTGCGGAATGCGCAACCATGCTCAACAAGGTTTTGCAGTTTGATGAGGACAATCAAAGGGTTGTCAACACCAAACTGGAATTTTGCTGGAATTTTTTGCAGGAGATCGGCAAATATTGCCAACACAATTTCGAAATTGCGGGGAAAGACTTTAAGGATTTTCGAGAAAGTGTTGACAGTATTTTGCGCATAGAACTCCAACAAAATTTCCAACAAATCAGTGAAACACTGCATGAAGCGGAAACGCGGAATGATTCCAAGTTTCTGCATGTGCAAGATGGTATGAGCCATCTTTTTGCCAAAGTGGAAACTTGTTCAACAATGCTACTGCAATTGCAGCAACAGTTACACGCGCAAAATGCCACCCCCAAAATGCTGGAAATCGGTAAACTTTGTCGCGTTTGAGCATTTTGCCGCACTCACCACTTCTTTACAAGAAGCCCAACAACTCACTTTGCATCTATGCTCGGAAATCGAGCATTTGAATCAATTTCAGGCGAACGTGCAAGAAAATTCTGTTCCCCGTACAGAAATCCAGCTTTTGGAGGAACGACTGTTACACTTGGAGCAGAAATCCTGCCCTTGTGCCGCAAATCAGGATGGATTAACCTGCTTGAGGGCGAAAATCGCGCATTGCGCACAAGGGTTGGATTTAACGCAACAACAATTGCAAACGGACATTGGCGGTATTAATGCCACCGTTGTCGGTTTGCAGTAGCATGTTTCCGCACTTTCCAAGCGAATTCCCGAAATTAGTGGTATTCAAGCCGCTATTGGGGAATTGCAAACCCGTTGTACCTTGTTGTCCACAACATTAGCGGAAATGCGCTCATTTCCCAATATTTTGCGCGCTCGGATATCCGAGTCACCGGAATTTTACCTTTTATGACAAAATGCTTTGTGCCAACAAGAAAACCTTGCAAGCATTTTGCACGAGTTTGATTTAACTCGAGGAATCTGTGAATCGGAATGCCCGATACATGCAAGATGAGGTATAACGGTTGGATGGATGAATTTCTGCGTTGTTGGGAAAGCCAACCGCGGAAAAATTGCATACCACCGCAAAAACTCCCACCAAGACACCCCACATCTTGCAAATTGTCTCAAATGCCATAAAAGCGCTTGCGGGTCAACTCCGGAATGTGGAGGAGTCCCAAGGAAAGCTTGTCCACGATTTACACTTGGTTTCTGAAAAGTTGCCACACTTGGAGGATTTTTCCCGTGAACGCAAACGCATTAGGCATTTGGAGACTGAGGTTGACCTTATTTGCTGCCAACTCCAGTTGGTGGAACATTTGGAAGAAACGGTGCATGACTTGTCCGCGAGTTTGGATAAAATGTCCACTCCGGTACCGGTTATGCCACCACCCACCGCGGTAAGCGCTGCGGTTGGTATTCCAAATGTCCCGGAATCGCGCTCTCAAAATACCGTTTCTGGAGTAGGAATCCCTACTTCCACCGCAAACTTGGTACAAACACCCGCGAAAACGCGAATTGTACCACCTTTGCTTTTGCACGCACCACAAACCCACTTTTCACAGGACATTTCCGATGAGTAAATTGATCCACTGCTCGAAAATTCGAGTCTCCACCAAGAAATTCAACATTCCAGCCTTGTGCGAGGAATGAGCCAACACCCCACACCTGGTATTGGTCATGTGTCGCATTCCCGATTTTACCAACCACCAACGGCTTCTGGAATACCAGGTCACCCATCGGGTATTCGGCGGGAAACCATCACACCAGGAGAACTTCGCCCCATTTTTCGTGGTTACCGCAGCAAAATCCTGCCACCCCTACACTTGGTGCGGGAAATCCTGCACGGGGTACACTTGGAGCAGAAAATCCGCGAACTGTGCTTGGTGTTAGGAATTACCCAGTCCCAAACCGCTGGAATACCACCGAGGGTCAGCGGGTTACTCAGAGAGACTTCAAGGCACCATCGCAATCGCGAACAAGGTGAAACACCAATGCGACGGGGATCCAACCACATGGAGACAATTATTTTGGGACTGGGAGTACTACTGGGCACTAAAAGGACCCACCCAAGACCCGATTCCCGAGGTAGTCAAGATGGACTTCTTCGATTGCCTACCGAGGGAGGAGCGAGAATGCGCACGCAATTTGGTGATACGTAATGCCCTATACGCTTCAACCAACTCAAGCTTGGTCACCAGGATTACCCTGGAAAAGAAATGGCGACAATGCGCGCCATCGGATCGCAAATGGAAATCCATTGACCTTCGGTATGCCAAATGGTTAGCACTTGCTTCTGAAGTTGATGAACTTAGCGAGAAGCAAATGCGGGAACAATTAAATGCAGGTTTGTTACATTTCACACCATCCCGCGTGAAGGATATCCATCGCGAGGAGTTGGCGAGGCATGAGATGCCTCTTGCCCAGCGTTGGAATTATGCATCAAAGCAGCTCAAGGTCACGCAAGTTTTCGGACAAATACAGTCCGCTTTCCATACGCATCCCACCGCGGGAATCCCTGCGGGTGCGGTTAATGCGTTACAGAAATCACCCACGTCATCAAGATCACCCACCACGGTACCAAAGACGCGTATTCAGCGTTCATCGGACCAAGGCACGGAAAAACTGTGCTTTTTGAGCAACAAATCTGGTCACATGTCTCGGGAATGCCGGAATCCTGATGCGCGAAAGTGTATTGGGAGTTCAAGGGGCTCGACCTCCTCACGGGGATCGGGTTTCTCGGCGTTTTCACGTCATTCGGGCGCTTCACGGTCTTCGGAGAACCGCTTTAGCGGTAGTAGGCCCAAGTTACCATCCCGCGATTGTCGGGAAACACGTCCCTCTCGCGGTCGGTCTCCTGGCCCCCCCTACCCGGAAACGGGATTTCAATCGAGGCTCTTCACGATCTCGTTCGCGAAGTGGATCAACCTCTTCGCGCAAGTCACCGGGGAAACCCCGGTACCCCGGTCATGGTCGACGGGAAACCCGTTAACCACGACGACTTGACGGTAGAACGGAATACCGTTCCCCCCGTTATGCGGAATCCTGCCACAAATCCGGTTGTTCACTTTGCGGTTCCAAGGACCACCACTCATCCAAATGTCCCAGATCTCGTTCCCCTCGGCCCGGCTACGGAAATCGCCGTAAGCGCCGCGAGGACCGTAGTTACTCCTCCAACCGACAAAAAGTCGGTTTCAAGATTTCGTGTTTGGAGGAGGACACCCCGGCTTCGGGCAGGGAGGGGGATGAGACCTCGGACGGGGAATTTAATGAGGCCCGAATGGCGGTGAGCTCATTGTATTCCATCTATTCCACCAAAAAGGCCGTTGCTGGCTATGCGATCGGTTCGGACTTGGAGTAGGGGAGCCCGAGGTCCGAGGGAACGGACCTCTGTGCTGATGAACAGATGGAGGTAAGACCTGATCAACCTTGCCCCCCCTGCCCATCCGCCTTCACGGTCGGTACCCGGAATTATTTCGGGTCCATTACCCCCAATCCACATTTCCGCTCGGTATGCTGCGCAAAGTTGGAAAGGGTTCATGGGAAAGTTGGCATGCAAACGTATTTCCGCCAGACCCTTCACTTTGCGTACCACCAGTGTAATTACTCGTCCAAGCGGAAATCCGCATTCAAAATTTCCCCACCAAAGCTAAAATTTTAATTGACACTGGTTGTCGCATTGCACTGCTCTTTTGGTTGGGGTTGATAGCGACCCCTCTCTTGGTAAGCGCCAAGAAACCGATCAAAATTACAACCGCGGAAAACACCCCCATGTGCGGTGGTGGTTTGGAATATGTGCTCGAGATACTCTTGCCCATCATTCCCAAGCACCCCCCCCCACAATTACAACGTTTCACAAATGTTTGGGGTTACGAGTCCGAAATTCACGGGTCTGACGTATTTTTGGGATACCCATTTTTACGCCAGTGCCGGTTGGTTGTGGATTGCCACTCCCACGGTTTGCGCACAGCACCCACCACTTCATTGCCACCCAAAACATCATCACCGTTGGCGTCCACTATGACGACCACCACTTTTCCAACACCGTCATCCACAATGGAAACACCGTTATTCACGACACCAACCACCGTTTTCCACACCCGGGGTACGGAGAAAGCCTCCCCCCTACCCAATTACACACCTATATGCGTTCCACATGAGGTAGGGCAAGCGAGTAGCGCTACCCCCGCCGTTTCACTGGGTTACAAGACGAAAGCCCAAAGGCCTGAAGTAATTACGGTGTCGAGTAGTCGCCCAGCCAAAACACCTCTCCGTTTCCAACCAGTTGTGCCGAATCCAGGCACACCTGTACAAGACTCACCGGCTAATGCCACCGACACCCACTTACACGCACACCCGTCACACCACCACACTTCCTTCCAATGTTTGCACTGCAGGAGAATTTCCACCCAATCGGATTTCGATTGTGGATGTTTAGTTCAAATCCAACAATAATCGCAATTACTAAAACGGAATCCACACCCCAGGATGTACTTGGTTGTAGTCCGCAATGCGCGGAGATACACCGAGTACTCCAACAACACGGATTAGCCTCGTTGTTGAGAAACGCGAAATACGTCATTCCTAATCACAACCCTGATCACATTTGGTACGGATTTGATGCGGAATGGGGAAAACCCCAGCCTGTCCAAACTCCCTTGGCATTAACCGTTGAGGTTGTGGAAGACCGCCCGCATGTTTGTGGATCTATTCATTGTGTTTCTTCTCCAACCCGGAAATCAAGTGCATGAAAAAGCGAAACGTGTATGGAATGCTTTCAATTTTGGTCAATATCGCATTTCGGAACGAGGGTTTTCCAAAACTGCGACATTGGCTGTTTCCTTTGATTAAACATTGGAAATCGATGCCTTTTCATCCAGTGCGCATGCTCGTTTGCCACGTCATTGGTCACAGCACTCCAACGCATTTGATAAATTTTGGGGTGATACGGTGTTATGGATGCACCCACCACCAAAACTTATCGAATGCGCGGTTGAGAAAATTCTGTGTGATGAAGCCCGTGGAGTTATTCTCATACCCATCATTCCTGAAGCGGAATGGTTGCACCAACTATCGTACGTCTGTTTTCATTGGTGGGATTTACCAACTAATGTACCGGTTTTTGAAGATTTTTTGTGGTAAAATATTACCACCCTTATAAGAAATCATTTTTCGTGTATGTTTCTTTGATGCATTCGGAATGTCCGAATTCGCGGTGCCAAAGAAGCTCGGTAGCCCCAGGGATGGAACCCTGGCGGTTTCCGCAGTCATTGAGAGTGCAGGTCAGCATCCTAAGTCAGCCTAATACTGTTTGCGTATTACCCGCGAATTTCACATTGAGCTGGAAAATCCAGTATACGCGTGCGACATCGACCCCGCGATACGCGGTCCGTTCGGTGTTTGTCAGATTAAGCTCAAGGAAGGAGCTAAACCGATGCACTGGAATTTTTTTGTTGTTCGGGAGAACGTGAACTAGCTCTCAATGAAATGATTGAGAAGCTTATTCAGCGCAAGTGGATCGTACCCTCGAAAAGCGAGTGTACATCCCAGGCATTTGTTGTTCCTAAACCTCCAGACCCCTCAGGTCAGAAGAAATGGAGACTGGTGCTGGATTACCGGTACCTGTACTCCCAGACAAGGGATGATCCCTTCCCGCTCCCCCCGATCGAGGATTTGATCACCAAACAGTCGGAAAACCGGTTGTGGTCAATTTTCGATCTGGAGGACGGTTTTCACCAAATGCACTTGCACCCCGACTCCCAACCATACACGGCATTCGTGACATCCAAGGGTGTGTACCAATGGAAGGTACTCCCCATGGGTGTTAAGAATGGCCCAGCCATGTTTCAACGCATGATCCAATGGGTTTTACGCGACTTACCGTTTGCCATTGTGTACATTGATGATGTGCTGGTGGGAACACCACCACCATCCGCGAAAATCGAGCGAGGATATCCTCGACACACACTTTCACCATGTTTGCGCGGTATTAACCGCTTTTTAAAAACACGTGCTTTTCGCGAAAGACACGAAAATACGTTTGTTTCGCGAACTTGAAAAATTTTGCGGACACATCCTCAACAATGGATAGCGGAAAGCCGCTCCGAGTAAACTCGAAGCCGTTAAGAAATGGACCCCTGAGGTATTCAAAACGATTACACACCTCAAAGGATTTTTAGGATTACCCCAATACTACGCGATATATATGAGGGACTTCGCGAAATTCTCGGTGCCCCTCACCAAACAGCTGAAAACACGGGCGTTTGCCAACACCAAAGGCATTTGGAATGACCAAATGCGAGAGGCCCTTGAGAAAATCAAGGTTTTGCTTTTGGATAATGTTGTCCTCGAAATCGCGGACCCGTCCCTATGTACTGGAAGTCGACAGCAGCGATTACGCTGTTGGCGGAGTTCTTAGCTAGTAAAACGCGGAAAACGCACACCGACCTGTGGCTTTGTTTAGCAGAAAGTTACAGGGCGATGACGGCAAAGGACAAGTCAAGTGGAGTATATGCGAGAGGAAACCTACGCAATCGTGCTTATACTCCAGAAGTTCCGAAGCTGGGTAGCCAGCAGCATTGTCCAGATCCTCTTTAAGACCAATCATGAGAGTCTCCAACACAGGTACACCAAGGATTTGAACAAGACCATGTCATCGGTGGGAAGGCGATGCAAACGGCATGAGTTCTTGAGTCAATTCAACCTTGTGGTTATTTATAATCCTGGTCACACACAGAAAGTAGCGGGTCCGCTCAGTCGGGCCCCTTGGTATTACCCTGGGAACCCGGATGAGGGAGACGCGAATTTTCATGGAAGTCAGGAAGCTGACGAGTACGCACGTCGAAACGACGCTGCGGACATTCTTTTGGATTCTTTTCCTGTTTCACGCTTGTTCCTGGTCGCACCAGTGCGTGGAAGGCGCCGACGTGGAAGCACGTCCGGACCCCGGCATATTACACGCACGGAGTCCCGTTCCCCACTGTTCTTTCGCGAATGGGATTATAGTCATGATCCGGTGTATGACACCATTGTCACCAGACTTCTTAATGGCGAAGTGCTGGAGAATTACACTCTTTCACCTTTACGGTTGGTTTTTCGCAATGAATCGGGTTACAAATATTGTATCCCCCAGGACCTGCTTGATGATGTTATTCTGTGCTATCACAACCACGGTCACCCTGGGGCCCCCAAACTTCTTTCGTTGGTGGGCCGCAGGGACTGCACAACCCTGAGCGAGAAAGATCTTTACTCACGCTGTTTGTGAATAGCGCAACAGTGTCAAATTTGTCAAGCGGTAAAACCCTGCAGAGGTACCCACCCCTGGTACGATGGACTTTGTCCCCGTACCCCCTGACATTTTTACATCCTTCTGCATGGATTTTCTGGAATTAGAACCGTGCAAAGGAACGGACGACAAAATTTACCATTACGTTTTTGTTGTGGTCTGCAGGCTGAGTGGGTACATCGTAGCCATTCCATGCCAGAAGTCAAGGTTGACTGCACAAAGTTTGGCAACTATATTTTTGGAGAAATTCATTTGCTTAATGTGTTTACCGAATGAAATGTGGGTCATCAAGACCATTTTATTTCTGCAAGGTTTTTCACCACTTTATGGGGTTTACTCGGAATCAAGCAACGTTTTTCCATTATATACCAACCCAAAGGCAATGGTAGAGCCGAGGCAGCCGTGAAATCCGTCGTGAATATGCTTCGCCTTTCCCTGGCTGACTCGCGCAGCAACTGGATATCAGTGCTACCATGGTCTTTGTTTTATATCAATACCCTACCAGAGTTGGTTCTGCCTCACACCCCCTATAAATTAGTTTTCGGACGGCACCCTCCGTCCATAGGGGATATCCCTTGGGAGAGACCTGCATGAACGAGTGTCGGCTGCAAGAACTGGTTTGCAGAAGTAGAAAATCTACGTTCTGCAATCCAGAAGCGAGTCACTGAAATTCATGCAAAGAACCAGAAATTGTTTTGGCAGAATTTTAAGTCACCTGTGTATAGTCCCGGTGACCGCGTGTGGGTGCGGAATAGGCGTACTCGCATGCAGTCTTCCAAGCTGGACCCCCTTTGCCTCGGCCCCTGTGAAATACCAGAAAGACTAGGTACCAGCGGGCGATACAAGGTTGCATTACCGAATGGTGTTGAGGACGTTCATAAGGACGACTTCAAGCCATACCTGTCACCACCGGATGGGAAACCCATCCCGTGCCTACACTTCAAGCACCATTCCCGATTACCTGAGACGGACGACTTTGTAGTCGATAAAATTATCGATCACAAAATCGACAACGGTATGCACCTTTGGAAAGTCCGCTGGAAAGGGTATGGGCCCGAGGAGGACACTTGGGAGCCAGCAACCAGTTTTGTTGGGTATGTCCAACAAGATTGGAAGCTGTGGAACAAAAAGCATAACATTGATGTTTCCATTACAAATTTTTGAGAACGCATGTGAAACCCATGTTGTTTTCTTCTCCTTTATCATTGATTCTTATCATTCTTTCTTTCGGCAGAATTTTTTTTTACCAGACAATAGTCAAGGAGGGAAAGTTACCCTTACCACCTTACAGCCAACAAACCAACCACCCCACCGTACGGAACCCGGGCAGTATCATGCTGCCCGGTGGAAGGGACCCTGGCGGAGGACCGCCTTTTCACCCAACCACTCACCCTCAACCAGAACAATATGCGTACCGATACGGTACACAACCACCTGCACGGACTGCGGCTCAGGGAAACCCTGAAGCCAGCAGCAGTAGCAGGGTGACCCCGATGCCCGCGGAATTGCGGTCATATCAGCCATCAGGCTCTCGTCGCCTCCCACCATATGCTTTTGTGATGATCCACCGCACGCCGGAGACGATGAACCGGGAGATGCGCATGAGCGCAAACCCGGCACCAGACCACCTCACACAGGCATTGTGGGATGACCACTGCCTTCAAATTTTGACCATCGCGAACACCCCTCCAGTCCTGTGGTTTATGTGCGTCCAGGCGATGATGACCCGTTCGGACTCGAACACGTCGGGATTCGCGACGGACATTACCATGCGTTACCTGGGCGTGGAAGTCCCGCGAAAGGTAGCACGGCAAGTGCCACCGGTTGGCACTTACACCGCACATTTTCGTGCTTACTCCCCCGGATTCCCCGAGGAAGAGACAGGGGAAGCACCTGTCCGGAGTGAACAGCCACGCGTGAAAGGAAGTATTTTTCGATCCCCTGAGCGCATTCCCCGGCGGGAGGATCCCGCGCAGGAGCATGTCTCTCAGTACACCGTCTCTGGGGATTACCCCCAGGACGCGGCACCTGCGTCTGTTCATGCGGACAGGCCAGTGCCACGATATCAGTATGTGTATCAACCTCCACCCCACCCAACCATACCTGACCCTATGCCAAGACGCCCTGCGGAAGGAAACCTTCTCGCGACGTCCGACACTGCCCGAAGCGGTCGTCCGCGGGAAGCCGCGGCAGCGCCTCGTGCAGCGCCGGCCCATCAGGTACGGGATGAACCCGTCAACCCGTGGACTGGCCGGCCGTTCAATTCCGAGCAGGAGCGTCAACAGCATGAATATGCTGTGACGATCCAGAAACAGGTTGCACGTCAGCCGGCACCTTCCGCCGGACAGGGATACCCTGCCCGGGCGGAAATGACGAGGGAAGAGCGCCAGCAGTATGATGCTGCTGTGGCGGCTCTCACTGGAATACCAGCTCCATCACGATCAGGTCAACCAGTGCGAAAGCGGGATGTTACTGTGGCGGAAGCGCCGTCAGCACGACCAACAAGCTCTGCCGCCGGCAGGCGTGACCGCGGCACGGAAAATCTGACGCCGCAGCCACAGCGCCGATCGCCGAGATCGGAAAATGTGCCCGCGGCGATGCACGTGGACGCTCATGAGGAAACCTCGCCAGTGCCAGATGTGACGGCAGAACGGGCACGTCGGGAAACCCGACCACCCCTGGTCGCGCCGGTTTACTCAAATCGTGGAATGGACGCCGAGCAAGAATTTACTCGGACGCCCAGCACGGAGTCTGTCACTCGCCCTGTGTACAAACCAGAAGACCCAGAATACTGGGATTACTGGGCGACATGCGAATGGCTGTCAAACACAAATGGTAAGAGTAAAGGGAAAGACAAGGATAAGGGGAGAGGAAAAGGCCAGGAGGAAGGGGGGAAAGCCCAACCTGGCAAAGGCGCAAAGGGCCGCCTGGCCAGCTCCAGGCAAAGGCGGAAAATCTGCCGGACCCCCAGCAGGAGAAGGCGGAAAAGCCGCCGAACCTTCGAAAACGAAGGATTATGATGTAGCCCTGGTGTTCAACTACCTTGAGAAAATCTGGCCAGGAATCGATGAAGATCTCCACCGATTTACACGTGCAGGAAACGTGATCCACCGACCACCGGATGCGGTGCTTGAGGTGGTGCAGAATCGTATGTACGATCACTGCCAATGCTCTTTCTACAGCAGCAAACTTCATGCGTTTAAAGAATACCCTCGTTCGAATGCAGTAGTCCTGGACCGGATGACCGGTTTCTGGGAGCTGTGGTTCTTGTTGGGATACCCCTGCCAGAACTTCGGCATTTTTACCGACCGAAACGGTCTGACCTATATCGATTGTGTCGGTACATGTCCAGACGACGAAACGTTCGTAGCACAGCTGAAGGAAATCTTCACGCACATGCATTACGTCGGACCACTGGGAATCCAGTGGAAATATTACACCCTGCCGGAGAAACTCCAGGCGCAGGCCGCGGTAATGTTCACGTGCAATCTCCAAATGTAGTTGGACAGCATGTACGGCACAGCATGGACAGCATGTTTGAGGTGCTGGACGTCGACCTCGCGTACCCCCAACGGTACCAGCTGGAATGCCAGTTTTGCAAGGAAATACACCTTGTCGACTTCTGGGGTTTCGGAGAACGCGGAAAACCGCCTCCGACTGCCGAGAATGCTGGCTGCCAGCAGACTAGGAGATTTCTCCTGCATCAGTGCCGGAATCCCCAGATCGGAACGCAAGACAGAAAGTTGCTGAAACGGAACCGGCAGAAAATATTTCTGCTGCAACAATACTGGCACAGGGAGTGGATTACCTACGTCCTGGAGGTTCACATTTATTTCCTGGAATTCATGACCACTGATTTGGATATCCACAGGAAGTGGGTACCTCGGGGATACACCGAGGTAGACGCCAGACCCAATAACCTAGACCGTCGCAGGATGAACCTGCGACCGGACTGGCAGGAAGTCCGAATCGGCCTCAAGGAGCACCTCGAAACCCAGTTCGGGAATATCCTGAGCCATGAGGATTTCGTAGCATTTTTTGCGGCACACAAGGTAAACCAGCTTCGGTATGCTCTGCAGTTGCCCCCCTTTCTGGAAGACACAGGCGGATACGGCATGGGCTGGAACAGTCGGATGCAGTGGGAAGACCTCTGCATGATCAACGAGGATGAGCCTGAACCTTTACCCGGAAGCTGGGTAAGACCATCGTGGCCACCACCATACTCCAACTCTGACAGGAGTGAAAGTATACGCTTTTACCGCCTGTCAGATGCACGGGAGTGCTACAGAAGCGAAAAAGACCCGCGTTCTGCAGCACAGCTACACACAGCCGAATCCTCTCCGGAAGCGGAGGAGGAGGAGGAAGCGGTTCCAATGGCCGAGGATGAACCTCTGCCAGCAGAACCTCCGGCACGGGAAACCCGTAGCCCATCTGTCGTGGTGCTGGGCAGTGTGGCAGAAACTGCCCAGC
The DNA here is from genome assembly GCA_900893395.1 of Euglena gracilis. NCBI lineage: Eukaryota > Euglenozoa > Euglenophyceae > Euglenales > Euglenaceae > Euglena > Euglena gracilis. The sequence goes on from CAAHFI011674259.1 coordinate 21,280, forward strand.
GCCCAGGATCGCCGGCAGGTGAAATGACACCTGTACCAATGTCACCTACCACCTGAGAACGCCAGGAGTACCGACCCCCCACGGGAAAACCCTTCAGGAGATACGGTACCTCACACGCCTGAGGAATTACGCCTCAAGCTCCCTGTTTCCGGGGAAACCCTGTCGACAGAGGAGCCAATGGATGAGCCCACTTCGGCTGAAGGGCCTGAGCGGCGCAAATCGCTGGGCGGACGCGTACTTGGTGGTTTGCGTTCACTGATAGCAGTTGTTACTCCACGTGGTACAGCAGCCAGTTCTTCCACAGCTGCGGCGGAAACTACCCAGCCGGCGGAAGAAACACCTGACGCTACCGCCATGGTGGAATATGAACCTCCCCCAACGGCAGCGCAACCGCCGGTGTTGAAAGCGACACGCACAGAAGGCGAACGGATAGCAATGGTAGTGGAGACGATACCCGCCGTGCAAGCACATGATGAACCTGTACCAGCACCGGCAGCACCACCAGAGGCACGGGATGAACCCGCACCTCAGCGCACATCCACAACCACTACACAAAAGCGTCAAGGCACACGGACACCGGCACCCGAAAAACAGGTTGAGCGGACGTCCATGCCCCCACCACAGGCTCAACTAGCGCGAAGTACGCCGGCCACGCCTGCACCCACACCATCCCCCACGGCTACCCCTGGTAAACCCAAAGGAAGCCGCTAAGGAGCGTGTAGGGAGACCATCAGCACCGGAAACCCCTGCTGGAGGGCAACAACGCTCGGTATCGGGGAGAAGACCCCCATCCGAGGCGTCACCACGTACCTGGGCGAGCAAGCGCGACGCCGAAAGACGGCCCTCGGACACTCCGGAAACCGGAAGCCCGAAGGCCCGGGCCAAATCAAAGCCGGGCGCCGCACCTTGCAAACCCACACCAAAAACTGGTGAGCAGCCCCCACGGAAAGGCGGTGGTGGTGCCTGAAGCCAGGGTGCTGCATCCAGTTCTCGGGGATCAACCGCGGGACAAGGATTCACACATGTCACGTCATCCTGCTATGGGAAAACCTCACAGCCGAAACCTCAGTCAAAGGGGCAGGGAAAATCCCGCGCCTCTGCGGCTGACACACCCACAGAAGGCGAAATTGTCATTGACTGGAAGGTGATCACTCAGGATGTTCCTGAGACCACTGACCTGAAAGACAGGTACATGGGAATCGACCACAAACTGAGGACAAATCAATGTCTCATTCGATGGATTGAGCCACTGTTCTGTCAAGGCTGAAAATGGTCTCTTGACCATGGTCTTTTGACCAGAACGTCACTTGGAATTATTATAATTCCAGATCCCGACGCGTTTTGGCCCAATACTTCGGCGATGAACTCCTCGTCGACAAAACGGAAGACCATTTTTGGTGGCTGTGCACTGTCTGCCACAAGACATACAACAGTGCACCTGACTTGGGATTACCCCTCGTCCACGTATGCAACCCTGTGGATCGCAAATTGTTCCACACGGACGTATACGTCCCCAAATGTGCCGCCTTGGTATGCGCCAAGTGCGTGGACAGTTGGACCCACAAGTATAACTTCCACTACACGGAGCGGGATGGCACGAATGTGCCATTGATCTGTGTCAACTGTCTTCGGGGAACCTTCTGGCAAACTGCGGAAGGCGCAGTACGCACAATCGTGCCAAGTGACCAGAAGCCCCTGGGGGAATACTCCACCTTGCAAAAAAAGTACAAGGAATTTTTCAAATACTCCAGCCTCAAGATCGACGGCTACCGCCACACGGGAATGGCCCGTGGGTGGCAGATCGACAGTGGGGCGATACGCCTCGCTGCTGAGGAGGCAGGGGTAAGATCACGTTACCTCTGGGAGACAGCAGACAGGGAAAAGATACTTTTCCGGCTGTTCACCACACAGGATCTAAACGGTCGCTGGTGCCTACCCCAATGGCCACCCGAAAACCACGGGTTGACCTGGAAAGACTGGATTGGGGCCGTATTACGACCCCATACAGTCCGCGCGGAATGTGCGCATTACATGTCCATTGACTTCCACCCGGGGAATGCCCCGCAGGTGTCAGCCAACCATCCACGGATGAATTACTTCATCTGGCCAGCCACTCTGCCCAGAAAATACTGGGAGAAGCTGCAGTGGTTCCTCGCGGAACGAGCGAGTGTAACCAAGCAAACAGTCACCGACGGATGGGTTCGGGACTGGGTGGAACCTGACTTCGAATTCGAATCGCCAGAAACCTGGCTAGTGGACCGGCCCCCACCACAACAATTCCAAATGGTCCTGGTGGATGACCCCCTGGACACCCTCCATGATTACTGGCGGTTGAAAAGGGTATAATGCGGAAACAGCATTTCCACCCCCATGTAAGGTAAACGCCTTCATTGAGCCTGGATACCCTTGGAGGTTCACCGGTAGCGGGAACCGTTAAACAGCCCTGGGATGAACCCGGTTCTGCCACACACACGCACACACACACGGGTGCTCTGGATGGAAGCATCCAACATCCCCCCCCCCGCCACTCACCACAACTGGCCGTGCGGACGAAAATCGTCTGCAGGAGGTAAGCGCCTCTTATCACGTCGTGAAGGAGCTGCTGCTGTGAAGACCTTGGCAGCCGAGAAACCTGGCAAGCCGCTAAGTGACACACAGCACACAGCGCGCACGCCGTAGTAATAGGCCAACTTGTCACTTTTCGGCCGTAAGGCCGCTTAAGGCTGCCAGACAGCAAAAATTCTGTTTGGGCCTAAGCCAACCGTCCTCTCCTCCGTACTTTACCCCCACCCTCGCAAAGCTGTCGCCGGCAGTCGGTCCTGTAACTAGGCTTTTGTGTACTAGTGCGGATATGACCGCCTAGGAGGCCTATCCGAGTATGACC
>CAAHFI011674514.1:0-15675 GCA_900893395.1 Euglena gracilis
AAAACGGAGTTGAGGAAAAGCAAAGAGGACCTCCTTCCACAACTTTGGGACGCCCTATGGATCGGTATGCGCGGTTTGGGCCAACTCCTCGCCCAGGCCGAGATAAAGCCGTTTTGGTGGTTTGGGACAGTTTTGCCAGTTTTGCCCGTTTCAGGCCTGTTGGGGACCCAAAACCATAAATTGGCCATATCTCGGGCTAGACGAGGATTTGGGACCCAAACAACGGGGTCAATCATGAGGCTTAGGGGGCAGGTGGAGGTTGACCGTTTTTTGAGGCTCCCGCGGTCTGGTTGTGCGGTTTTGGGCCAGTTTTGGGTTTTCGGTGACCCCTTGCATTGGTCCGAGGGCGGCTGGGCGAGGCGTCGGTGGGGGGGGGTCGAGAACCAAAACTTCGAAAAAAGTGTTTTTGAGAACTTCCAAAAGAATTTTTTCCTCAGAAACACTTTTTTTCACTTTAAAACATCAAAAAACGTGTTTTTGAGCAAAAAAAAATCCCAAACCAACCCCCACCCTAGTGCATTTGGCTGTATTGGGCTAGTTTTGCCCGTTCGGGGCCTGTTCGGGACCCGAAACTTGGCTAGACGAGGAGTTTGGGCCCAAACCAGGGGTCTTTCATGAGGTTTGGGGGGGGTTGACCAGTTTTTTTTTGAGGTTTCCGGGGCCTGGTTGTGTGATATTGGGCCAGTTTTCGGTATTCGGGGACCCCTTGCATTGGTCCGAGGGCGGCTGGGCGAGGGGGTCGGGAGACAGGTCAGGACCCAAATTTTTGATAAATTTTTTGCTCAAAAACATTTTTTTTTCACTTCACAACGCCAAAAACAATTTTTCCGACCCAGACCCCCCCTCATGCCACCCCCCTGGCTGGGGCCCGCCCCTAGCTGGTGTATTTAGCCATTTTGGGGTCAAAAAGTCGAAAAATTTCGAAAAATTTTTGCCCAAAACCATGTTTTTTTTACATCCCTGACCCGAAAAAGGTGTTTTTGGGCCGAAAATGAGCGTTTTTCGACCCGCCGGCCCCGGCCTGGGCTGGGCAGCTGGCCAAGCCGCCGGGCCGGGCCGGGCCGGGCCGGGGTGGTCTCCCAAAGAGCTCAGGGTTCAACACAAGAGCAGTTGAGAGGAGGGGATTTGTGCCGGGAGGATTTAAGTGGCCATTCACCTGCCAAGCCAGGTTGCGTTGGTTGGCACCGTTTGGCCCAAGTTGGTTCTGCGTCATCCAAATGGCATGAGTTTTTTTTTTGTCTTGGGGGGGGTGTCCTGGGAAGGGACTGGGGTTCTCGGGGGACATGCCTCAATACAAACTGACCTATTTTCAATGGCCGGCGGGGTTGGTGGGCGGTGCCCCCCCCCCCGGCAATTTCCCCGCGGCTGCCGCAGCCGTGCCCCATCCCCGCCATTAGCTTGAACGCCCCCGCCCTCCCCCAGGCCCCCATGGCCGGCTGACGGCGTGCCGCCGCCCGGCCGCCGTCCCCCGCCGCTGAAGTGGGCAGCCCAACCAGGCTTCTGTTTAAGGAAGTGCACACAGCACACTATGGGCAGGCAGGGGATAGGGTATTGGCAGCTCCAATTACATGCCCCCCGGGAGGCATATAGTTGCGACAGGGGGGTCCAATTTTTTTTGTGTCATTGATGTAGTAGGGTTGGGGTTACGAATTCGGCCTAACTTTAGGCCTAACGTGTACACCTAACACTAATCCATAAGTTAGGCCTAATCCTAACCCTAACTCCTGACCCTAACCATATTCCATCAATAACGCAAAAAAAATGGACCCCCTGTCCCAACTACATACCCCCCCCTGGGGGGCCATATAGTTGGGAGCGGCCAGGGTATTTTTCCCCCCGGGGAGGGTCGGGTTTTGAGGTGGGTAGTGCAATAGCACTCCCCCCCCCGGTCGCTGAAGGCGCCCGGGGCCCAAAAATGGCAATTTTCAAAGGCAAATTGGGTGGGTTGGCAGGCACCGGGGTCCAAAACCAACCCCCAGGGAGGGGGTGTGTGCCGGCTATGGGCAGGCACCCCAGAGCACAAGGCACCCCCCTCCCCCCAGGGTTGGTAAACAGAAGCCTGAGCCCAACCGTTGGGGACGGCCCACCCGCTCCCCGCCGCGCTGGCCAGAGGGGCGGGGGCCCCCGCCGTCGTGCCGGCCCGCAGCGAGGTACTCCCGCCGCCCTCTCTCTGCTGGCGGGCTTGAGGGAATTGGGGGTTCTGTGACCCCCCCCGAACCCACCCCCAGGGCCCAGTGCAGGTACCGAAGCTGACGAGCACCACCACACCGTGGTTCTGCAGGTTCCTGGCGGTCGTGGGAGGGGACCTTTTGGTTTGGGTGGTGGCTTTGGTGAATGGATGCGGTTCAATGAGAAAATTTTTGTGTCACCCTCCTCCCATATGTCGGGGTTGGTTGTGCTCATTTATAGAATCCCGGGGCAGTCGCATGGAAAGGTTCGTGCAACGTGCTATCTCGAAAAATGGATGTGACAAGTGAGCTGGGATATAACAGGCAAAACACAGAAATTAATTATTGCAGTCCAAGGACCAAACTGGATGATTATGTATCCAAGATGACCTTTTTTTCCTAATTTTTTAAAAAAATATTTTAATTTCCAGATGTAGGTGCGGCAATGAATCAAAGAAGGAGTGCAGTCACGTTATGATGAAAGCCTTATATCCAATCTTTATACATTCGTACATTCGATGACATATTTCATTTTCCAATTCCCGCACCCATTTCTCAATCGTTCAAGGATCAGGGCCGGGATGGTTTCTGACCCCTGACTGAGTGGTTAGTCCCGGCTCCGGAGTGCTGGTCCTCGTTCCCCACGTCGATGCCGTCGCGTTTGGCTCTCCTCCACCTGCCCCCCAGGCCGTGGCCGGCTGGGCTGTCACGACGATGGAGGTGCTGCACCCGAACCAGGTTTCCTTTTTCGAAAGTTGCAACACGGGGCTGGGAGCTGCGGGCAGGCAGTTTGGTGGGGGGCACCTTTCGACCCCGGGTGTGTTCGGTGTTGAGTCGTGCCGTAACATACTCCCCCACTCCTGGGCCGGAGTCTCAAGAGCCTGAGAATGGCCATTGCCTGGGTTGATGCCAGAGTGGGTGCCTTGGTGTGGGCAGGCGCTGAGGCGCCCCATATGCATGTTGCATATGCGATGTTGCCATCCTGGTCTCCACCGTCAGAAGCCGTGTGGGAGGGGGGTAAACCAGAAGGCGGTCGTTCTCAACCAACGCCGGGTCGATGTTTGACCCGGTGCATCTGGCTTCCATCCATCTAACCACTCTCGACACAAGTGTCTCCGGTCCTTTTGGAAACCACCCTGCTCTGAGTGCCCAAGTTTAAGGGCTGGCCGTCTCTCCTCGGTTGGTCAACCCCTGCTGGTTCAATCTCCTCTCCCTGGTTTCCGTAAACCTCCACCCCTCAAACTCCTGGGGGCAAACACCGCGGGTAAAACACACAGTTGCCCACCAGGCTTCTTTTTAAGTCAGCAGACCCCCCCCCAGGGGAGGGGGGGTGGGTGGGTGGGTCCGGGCCGGACCCCCCCGGGGGGGGTCCCGCGCCGGAGGCACTGGGTATACCTTTCCGGCGCGAAGCGCCGAAAGTTTTTGAAAATTGCCTTTAACGGGCCCGATTTTGGGGGGGTCCCCGCCACCCCCCCCCCGGGGGTCCCGCGCCACCCTGGGTGGGTGGGTGGGGGGGTCTTAAAAAGAAGCCTGTTGCCCACACATGCACACACACAATGCACACATTCATCCTGAACACACGGAAGTACCGCCTAACTTTAAGCCTGGCCCTCCTCCCGCTCTGTGGTGTTTCCAAAAAGGACTGCCTGGCCCCGACGGCTCGCCCGTCACCCCGCCCGCGGAGCTGGCGCGCCACGACCCCGCCACGCTGCACCTTCGCCTCCGCCTGGGGCTGTACGGGAATCCCCTGGAGGATGTGGGGTCGACCACCCCCACCCTGGGTGGCTGGGGAGGCAGTCCGACCACAACAGGCCTTCCTGTACTCCCGATTTTTAGGGCAAAATTTGCTTCGGCGCTTTCAGAATTGGAAAATTAGGAAATTAGGAATTTGGAATTAAGAATTAGAGAATTAGAGAATTAGAGAATTAGAGAATTAGAGAATTCGGCAATTTACTTTGCGTAGGCACTGTGGTGGGTTGGGGGGGGCGCCTCCCGGATCGACCCCCGCCCCCCCCATTGCCTTCCTGCACAGCCCTGCCTGCGCCACGCCGCGCCCGCCACCGCCGCCCTCCGCCTCCGCCTCGGCCGGCGCGCGGCAGGCGGCGCGGAGGTCCACACCGTCCGGGCAGCCCGCTGCTGGCCGGACGGCATGAACCCCCCCCCCAAGCGCGAACCGCCACCCTCGGTCCGAAGGGTGGGTCCCACCCGTCTGTGGTTTATTTTGGCTTTTCGGCTTTTTTTTGTCATTTTTCTCACATTTGTCTGGCAAAGGGCTTTTTGCCGTTTCGCCATCGGCTGTTTCGCCCTTTCACCGGAAAGCATTTTGAAACAAACTGGCGTCTAATGGGTGGGAATATGGGTTTCAACGCTGGGTTGCAAAAAGGGCATCCTTCACCCGGCATTATTGAAAGTTGGAAGGTTGCAGCTCGAGTTGGGTGCCGCCGGTTGAAATCGAAGGCGGGGAGGCGCCGAGCCACGATGTACATTGAACCAAACCCAGACCCATTTTCTGCTTTTGGTGCTTTCATTTGCGTTGTGGGCATTTTTCATCCACGTTCACAAATTGGGGCATGGTTTGCATATTGCGCGGGCCACTGAGCCGACCCAGCTTGTGACGTCGGTGCCTTCGGTGTGTCGGAGTTTGAGATTTGTGGAGTGATGACTTACGAAGGGACGAACTGCAAAAATGCAAAGCGTTTGGGGCCTGAGAAAACCATACCCAGGACTTGTTTTGTCTGGATGGGTTTTCAGAACAGGGGGATCAGAAACACCCACGCCGGGGTGGGGGTGGGGCCAGGCATGCCCGTAGCAGTGGCCCTAAAGGTCAGAGGTTGAGTAGGCCGTCACTCCACGTCCCGGGCGGCGCAGCGTGGGTGGCGGCAGGAGGTGGCGCTGGAGCCCCTGCACGGCTGCATCGCCCCGGGCTGGGCCGCGATGAGGGGTTTTGCGGTGGGGGTTCCCCGTGGCCTGGCGCCCACAGGGCCCACAGGTTTTTTATTCCGTGGCCGGGCCATTTTTGGTGTTGAGCCCCCGCGGAGGCTTAAGGTCACCAAAAGTCAGGGTTCCGCATTTGCGTGGACAGGGTGGTCTGGAGCCCCGTCACCCCGGTGGAGAACCAAGCCTCACCCAACACCCAGAGCCAACGTACCCCAAACTAACCTCGGACTAGTTCAGGCACAGCATTCCAAAGAGAGGGGAGGGACAGGATTGCGTGGCGCGAGACGTTTTGTGGCAAATGGCTCTTTTTCGTGGGGGGGGGGTCGCTTTGGAAATGGGACATGGTCCAGCAAGCTTCGGTCCCACAGCACAAGAGCCCTGGCCGGGTGGCTGGGGGATGTTTTGGGGTTTGGGCCAGTCTTGCCAGTTTTGGCCATTTCAGGCCCGTTCGGGCCCCGAAACCATAAATTGGCCATATCTCGGGCTAGACGAGGAGTTGGGACCCAAACCAGGGGGTCAATCATGAGGTTTAGGGGGGGTTTTGACCGTTTTTGGGGTTCTCGGGGCCTGGTTGCGGCCTTTGAGGTGTTCGGGGTTTGCCGTTGCCCACAAAACCGCAACGGAGGTGATGCGTCAAATGCCGGGGACCAAAGCCGCCATGGGGTCAGTCCCAGTTGTGACTGTGGAGAGGGGTTGCCTCAGTGACGGAAGAGGAGGGTTGTGGTGTTGGCAAGGTTGGGGCGGGGTTTTATGGAGGGTCCTGACCAGAGGTCTCGGGTCCTCCCATCCTGTTCTCCAGCACAGCCCTGGCCGCAGGCTCAATGGTGGGCAGGGCGATGCAGAGCTGGTCCGGTGGCATGCAGTGCTCCACCCGCCCGGTGTGTGTTGTGGTGGTGTGTGTGTGTGTGTGTTTATGTGTGTGTGTGTGTTGTGTGTGTTGTATGTGTGTGTGTGTGTTGTGTGTGTTGTATGTGTGTGTGTGTGTGTGTTGTGTGTGTTGTATGTGTGTGTGTGTGTGTTGTGTGTGTGTGTGTGTGTGTTGTGTGTGTTGTGTGTGTTGTATGTGTGTGTGTTGTGTGTGTTGTGTGTGTGTGTGTGTTTGTGTGTGTGTGTTGTGTGTGTGTTGTGTGTGTTGTGTGTGTGTGTGTGTGTGTGTGTGTTTGTGTGTGTGTGTTGTGTGTGTTGTATGTGTGTGTTGTGTGTGTTGTATGTGTGTGTGTGTTTGTTGTGTGTGTTGTGTGTGTGTGTGTTGTGTGTGTTGTATGTGTGTGTGTGTGTTGTGTGTGTTGTATGTGTGTGTGTGTTGTGTGTGTTGTGTGTGTGTGTGTGTGTTGTGTGTGTTGTATGTGTGTGTTGTGTGTGAGCGTGTGTGTTGTGTGTGTTGTGTTGTGTTGTATGTGTATGTGTGTGTGTTGTGTGTGTTGTGTGTGTTGTGTGTGTGTGTGTTGTGTGTGTTTATGTGTGTGTGTGTGTGTTGTGTGTGTTGTATGTGTGTGTGTGTGTTGTGTGTGTTGTGTGTGTGTGTGTGTTGTGTTGTGTTGTATGTGTGTGTTATGTGTGAGCGTGTGTGTTGTGTGTGTTGTGTTGTGTTGTATGTGTATGTGTGTGTGTGTTGTGTGTTTGTGTGTGTTGTGTGTGTTGTGTATGTGTGTTGCGTGCAAGTAATGACCTAAATCTTTTTTTATTGTGCACACATTTGGATTCCTGCTCTAGGAATGCAAATTTTAGCAAATGAAAATGGAGGAAGCTTCTGATCATTGATGCTGTAGATAGGTGCTGTAGACATGTGTTTATTTTCATATTCGGTGCCCAAGGGCTTGTGCTTTTATTTTTCATCTCCTGCCATTTTCACAACTTGTGTTCTGAATTGTGGTTGTCTTTGAATATGCTGAATATTCAGTGTTGCACCATATGGCGTGCCTCATCAAATGGCAAACAATCCACCTATTGTGCGACAACTGTATTTCTTTTTGCTGTCTGTGTGTGCTGTCGAGTGTTGGCAACTTGGAAAATATCCCCACTTTGAGGACAGGGCGTTGCTTAAAGAAAATTTGACAGGATTCCGTCAGCCAGCAGCCTTTTCCAGACAGCAGCTTTTTCCAGCCCCTCACCTCCTCCCCCCATCAACAAGTTTATTTATTTCCAGCTGCCTTTCGGGCTGCTGACAGAAACGAATCTTTCCCTTTCTTGGGTGCAAAAATGGGTGAAAATGGATCGGAAAAGGGCCGGCCAGGGCAGATTTGGGCTGAGCTGGACCCCCCTGAGGATCTTAATCAACGCCTTGCTTGAAGAATTATCACCTTGCATTTGCCCCAGAACGCAGGTCCCTCTTTTCTCCACTTGCCAACAGTGGTGAGAACCATTCTTTGTTCATGCCTTTTTCTAGCTTTTTCTTGCCAATTGCTTTTCAATTGAAGCTTTTTTTTTATCTTTCCGTGTTGGTGGGTTTTTGGTTTGATTTTTTTTTTACCCTTCATGATTGCGGTGTGTTTTTTTTTTTCAACTTGGTGGGTTTTGGTGGTCTTTTTTTGCATCCCGCCGCGGAGTGTTTTCCGCGTGTTTCTTTCTCGGCGGCCCGCAGTGGACGCCACCCTGGACCGGCCCTTCGCCTTGGCGGCCTTGGCCCTGCTGCTGGGCTCGCCCTCTGCACCCTCTCCCTACCCGCCTTCACCGTCCTGGCCGCCGCGGCGCGCTACGCCCTCCGGCGCGGCGGGGCTTTGCTGCTGCTCACCCCCTGACCTGATACCACCCCCACCTTCATGCTCATGTTTTTCTTGGCTGTACTTTGCGCAAATGCACAGATAAAGTTTGGTTTCAATGCTCGTCATAAAACCCCCTTTTGTGTGTGTTTTTTTTTGCAGAAGCTCGTCCTGATCGTCGGAAAGGTGGGCTACCAGGGTGGAGAAACAGCCCGATTCCTTTGACTGGAGGATCTTTTCACGGGGGTTCGGAGGAAGGAAATGTGTGCCCCACATTTCTCGTGAAAGCCATATTATCGTTTTGGGAATGGCTGAAATGATTTGGCGATTGCACAAAAAGGCCGTGTGTCGAACTACTTCTTTCACGCCCAGGGATGTGTGTTTGAGGTTGGTGATGTACCTCTGATTTGCTGATTGCTTAAATGGTGTAAATGGTTGTAAATGGTGGGGGGGGCTCAATGGGCCAACAACCCCTGGGCCCTCCCTTTCCATGCATGCTCGGCCCCCGAAACTAGGCCGGCGGCCTTAACCTGCGACTTTGGCGCCCCGTTTTTCGGCGTTCTGTCCAATTTTGCTCCCGCCCCTGTGCTGCATGGAAATCCCCGCCACCCTGTGGGTGGGGGGTGGGGGTTGAGCTCCCTCCAGGCCTTCCCGTACAGCCCTGGCCTGGCCCGCCGAACTCCTGAAACTTAAATGTGCCAACTTGGCCCCCCGGGTTCGATGCAAGGAGAGCGCACGGGGTTTGGGGGGTTTTGGAGACCCTCCTGGACTGGCGTGGGGGTCCGGACCCCCCCCATCCACCTGCATGGCCCCCCTGGGGTGGGCCCCCGACCGAACCCCCAATCACGGCTCGGGCCGTGTGCCGGGGTACACGCCTCGGGCCGTGTGCCGGGGTACACGCCTCGGGCCGTGGTCCGGGGTACAGCCGCGTGGCGCCAGCCCCTCCCGGGCCAGTGAAACCAGTGGTGTGGGACTTTCAGCGGGCACAGCCCCGGCGCGCTGCACCGGCTGGCCTCCCCCGGCCGGCTCTCGTCGCCGCGCTGGTGTTCGAGGTGGAGGACCGCTTGTACGACCCTGCCCCGCTGCCTCGCCCGGGTGTGCCCCCAAGGGTTAGTGTTGCACGGCGGGCTGCTTGAGTGTCTGTGTGGCGTGTGTTTGTGAGCATTTTTTCTTGGTGTGGCTGTCGGTGTGTGTTGTGTGTTGTGTGCGTTGTAAATGATTGAATGTCCTCTAAAGTGTGTGTGTGTGTGTGTGTGTTTGGGTGGGTGGATTTTTTTGAAACAAAATCAGCGAAAACCCCATTATACACCTTTTCCCAGTTGCGGGCACCCCCGGATCCCCCGGGGGGGGGGGTCTAGCTGATCCATTTTTCCAGTGTCTAGCAAAATGCCAGCCAGTGGACTCCCCCTGGCCTGACCAGGAAAACGTAAATATTTTCCTCTTACCTGGACCCACCCAGGAAACTGTCCGCTGCTGACGTTCATCCAGACCTGTCTCCTACCTCTCTGTACTCGTTGACTTGTTCCGGAGACAGATTCCCAGGTTTGGGGTCAGTAGGTGTGTGGTCATTTCATCCCACGTGTGACACGGGGGGTTTTAAAAATAGGGAGTGGGTTGTCGGGGCCCCGCCTTTTTTTCTTTGGGCGCCACTCCAGGCCGGCGGACGTCGCGGACAAGTCCGTCAGCCGCAAAGAGCGGTTCCAGCTCGTCAAGCTGCGGGCCCTGCTGCGGGACTTGACGGAGTTGGGCTCGGGGGTGGCCCCCGCCGTGTACGAGAAACACGTGCTGTGCGAGTACCGGTGTGTGTGTGTGTGTGTGTGTTGTGTTATATGTTGTGTGTGTTCGTGTAACACCAAAAAATTACTCCCCCCCCCTAGCCTCCACCAGCACAAGTTTTAAAGTCAGACAAGTTTTAGAATCAGTTAGGGAAGAAGTACACACTCACACACAGAAATAATACACGTGCACACACACAACGCACAGCCATCATGCAAGTATTGTTTGTGATCGCAATGATTTTATGCCAATGAGTTGTTGGCATAGGTGAAGGCCGCCGAGGTTTTGATATCTCGCCATGCACTATTGCTAAATGTTCCGTCAGTGTTCACTCTCTTCTTTTTGTTGCGTGTTCGACCCAGCCCAGGCCCTTTTCCCGCCAGGGTAACCCCATAGGGTCGGTCAGCCTAGCCTCTTTCCAACCAGCCCATATTTCTTTTCACCACCGCTGGACCCTCCAAGCAACGCCCTGCCACTGACAAAAATTAAGGAACAAACAGTGATGGCTACACATGAGTGTGTTGCTCTGGTGTTTCACAAAGAAACATCATTTATATGTGAAAAGAACCAGGAAAATGTCACCCAGGAAAACAAACATGAAATTGAAAGCACCAATTGCGGTTTAGCCCAAAATAGTTATTGGTGTACACAGCGGAGGAACACGACAAACACACACGCGGCACACGCACACACCCCTCCAATATCACCTGGGCTTAAATATGGGTTTCACCGGAGTTGGTGGATTTCGACACCGGTTCTTTGCCAAAAAAGGCAAAACATTTCAAAAATGGAGCTGCAACTCGAACATGGCACACATTTCCAGAACGTCCAAGCCAAAAACTTCGAGTGTAGGACACGGCAGTGAAAACCAGCACGTTTCGCTCGCACGACGCTGTGCTGCGGGCCAAGCATCGTCAGGCCCCACGGGTTTTTTTTGCGGACGCTGCCTGGCGAGGCTGCCTTTTCCGTTCACTGGCGTGCCCCACATGGCCCGGACCTTTCCGTCGCCGGCCACCTTGCCATGCCCCGCCCAGGCTGGTGCGGTTCCTCCGGGTGCGGGGCACCGTGGGCGCCGCGGCCGAAATGGCGCGCGCCGCTCTGCGGTGGCGCGCAGGCGTCTTTGCCGTAAAGTGCCGGGCCCAAGCAAGAATTGCCGCCCAAAACTGGCGACGACGCCACTTTGTGCACTTTTTTTGCCAAAATTTGTGGAGCCCCAAATATCCGGCGAAGTGCCGAAGGAGACAGTGTCCTCTTTCTGGGTCGGTCTTTGGTGTCCCCCTAGTCTGCGTGGTGTTTTTTTTTTTAAAAACCCTTGTCCAACGATCCACCCTCCCGGTCGGCGGACACCTTCTTGAATGGTTCTCGACTCTATAAATGTTACGGGTCAAGTGGAAGGCATTTTTGACCTCTTGGGGTGGATTGGAGGGTTTTGGTGTTGGCAGTGGTTTCTGCATGGTGAGACCCACCAGGACCCAAAACGTCCACCGGTACAGGGCTGGTAATGGACCCCGTATTGGCGCAAGCCACCCCCCCCCCTGGGAGTTGTCAAAAAAAAAGAAGCCTGGTGACGCACGGAGTTCGGCGCAGACACCATCCTGGAGGATTTCACCCCGGAGCCGTGCACAGGGAGCCCGGTGCCCCGCCGGCTGCATGGACCTGGAAGGAGCACTCAGTAATACGGCCCTCCGTGACATGGTCACGGTGATTTCCCCCCACCCATCACAGCGAGGCCTGGAGGTCCCTGAGGCCGGGTCCTGCAGTATTTCGGAGCCCGGCATGGCTGAGCTGTCTCGAGAAGCAGGCGTGTGCAGCGCCACCCCTGGGGTGCAGCATGGAGGGCGGTGGTCGGCGGTTTGGATGGAGTTGCCAGCCCCACGCACCTGGGCGATGCGGGGCGATGAAATGAAATTGCCAAAAGCAGCAATTAAAATGGTCGAAAAATGGTCGAAAGCACGGAAAATGGCCGAGGAGCCAAACAGCGATCGAAATAGCCAAAAAAGGCAAAAAAAATGGCCACAGGCCGCCAAAACTGGCCAAAATGCGGCTAAAACGAAGAACACCACCGAAAATTGTCCGCATCGGCTCGCATCGCCCCGCAAGGCCCAGCAACGCCCTGCAGATTTTAGGCCAGTGTCTGCTTTTAACCATTTTTGTTAGCCTGTTTGGTGTTTTTTTTTGGATGCGGTGGTGCAGCACTGGAGCAGATGTAGAGATGTAGGTGTGGCTGGAGCGGATGTCCATCAAGGCGTCGCCTAAACCGAATTGGACTCCATCCCCCCCTGGGGGTGGGTCCACCTGGACAGCAGCCTTTTTCCAGCCAGCCCAAATTTCCAGCTTTGTGCTAGACCCGCTCCCGGGGTCACGAAGCACTGGTGCGGAACGGCGGGGATGCGGCTATTGGAGCAAATGTGGAGATGCGGCGATGCGATTACTGGGGCGGATGCGGAGATGCCGCCCTGCCTGGAGATGCGGCACTGCAGATATGGGAATGGTACCATACCCGCGCTACGAGGTTTGGGGATTCGGTAACGGACTTGGTGCATGGATGCAGGTCTTGGAGCGCAGGAGAGGATGTAGCTTTTGGAGTTGATGGGGAAATGCGTGATGCGGCTTAAGCTGCAATAATTTGACCAGTGTATGAAAGAGGTCACGAACAGCCAAAATCGATCAAAGTGGCCAAAGTTGGCCAAGAGCAGCATAAAAGGACCAAATGTGCATAAAAGGGCCAAACGTGACCAAAATTTGCAAAACGAAACCAAAGAAGCAGAAGCAATGCAGGCCCATGGAGGCCGATGCAGGGCAATGCAGGATCCAAAAGACCGTTCTTCTCTTAGCCTCTTTGCCTGTGTTGTTGCCCTCGCTCTTGTTCAGGAGGATCGGCTGGGGTGTTATCTGCGAGATTCCGAGGGCACCTCACCGTTTGCTACAGAGGTATACCATCCTGCCTTTGAATTTGGTTCTTTTCTTTGTGCCAGGAATACATCAGACAAAATGGCAACTAAGTTGTTTTAATCTGTGGGTTGGGTCTCATTTCTTTCACCAAATCCAAATTTGCGCTCGATGCGCATTTTTAATTTCGGATGAGATTTGGAGTTATGTTTTAGAAATTTAAGTTTAAATTAATTGGAAAGAAATTAAGTTGCGCTTTTGGCAAAAGTTAAGAAGAAATCAGAAAAAAAAATCGCAAAAGAGAAAAAAAGAAAAAATAATAAAAGGAGGACTGAAATTCGGCTGAACATTTGCTTAAATTAGGCCTAAATTTGGCCCACCTGCCGATTTACCTCTGACCCTACCCATATTTCTTAACCCAAACCCAAACCCCGGTCATTAACCCTAATCCTGAAAGTAACCCTGTAATACGGTGGTCAGTTTGTTTCCAAAGGGAAAACCGGGGGGGGGGCCTCAGTAGTTTGACCTGGGCGGCCGAAGTTTCCCGCAGGTGCAATTATTGCGCCCCCTCCCCCCCGAGAGGGGCCCCATTTCCAAATAAATAAATAAGTGTGCACTGCACGGCTTATTGGTTTCCTGTTTTTTTTATTGCATTACTTATTTACCTTTGGGCATTCATTCCTGTTGTGCTGCACCTGTGTCCCTTGACAAGTGCGCATTGTGACAGAGAAAGTGGATGAGGCAAAAGGCAAAACGCGCCTAAATTGCATTATTTGATTTAAAAAGTATAGCACATCTTCCTGCATATTATCTGCATATCAAAATATATGTGCATCCGGAAACATTTCAACATATATTCAAACATTCACATGTGTGTACGTGCATGCATCCCTACAGACAGACAGACAGACAGACAGACATGCACATATTATTCATGATATATGAATAAGTACATCCGCGCATACGTCCATGGACATATCAATCCACAGATGATTTGTGTATATTCATGTATACGTACATATGTACATGTGTGTGCAAATTTATTGGATGAAGTCTGGTTTGTCATGAACCTCACGGCTGCGGGGTTTCGTCATCAGGTGGGTATGTGGACTGGAAGAAGGCTTGGGCTGCAGTCCATGAGGACATGGACTACGCAATACGAGTGGCGGTTTGGACGCTGGAGCTGTTGTGGGCTGACATGGAAAAGCTGCATGAACAAGTTTGCATTGCACTGTGTGTTTGTGTGTGTGTGTGTGTGTGATGTTTGGGTGGGTGGATGGTGTGGAGGTAATTCTGTGTGTTATGTGCGTGAGTTGTGTGTGTGTGTGTGTGTCTCTCTCTCTCTCTCTCTCCTCTCTCTCTCTCTCTCTGTGTGTGTGTGTGTGTGTGTGTGTGTGTGTGGTGTGTCACCAGTGGGTGTTTGGTCACATATGGAACGAACCGGGAGAGGGTAGGGGGGGGTGGGATCAGGGGTGGCGTTATTCCTCGTTAGAGGTAACTCGTTAGAGGTAAGGGTATTGATTGATAGGTTATGTTTGGCATAGGGTTCGGGCTAGGGTAGAGTGGGGATAGCAGTAAGGTTGAGGGTTAGGGACAAGGTCAGGGATAGAAATGGGGGGTGGGAGGATGGAGGGGGCAAGGCTCTGCCAGCCCCCCCCCCCGCAGACGTCCGGCGAGGTGCCGAGCCGGCTCACGGTGGTGTACGACCTGGAGGGCTTCGAGTGGGACGCGGTGCCCCTCGCCACGCTGCTCGCCGTGGCCCGCCGCTTCTTCCCATCCTCAGCCAGAACTACCCCTGGTTCCTGCCCGGGCTGGCCCGGGGCTGAAGGGGGGGGGTGGGGTTCAGTGGTGGGAGGGGAGGGGAGGGTGTGCTGGATGGGTTGTCTCCCACCTAACAGTTGGAAGACTGGACCGTTCCCCCCTGCAGGAGGAGGTTCCTGATGGCCCATTCATGGTCATTTTTTCTTGGTCATTTTCTTTTTCGGTTTGTCTTCTTTATTTTTTTCTGAATGTATTTTTATTATACAATTTATTTCACCATTTAACCCACAAAGTGCTGACATTTCATGTTGTGTCTTTTTTGTCTGGACCCTAACCTCATTTTTTTCGGTCGCATTGTGTGAGGAATGCCGCTTCTTCGTGATGATAAATGTTAATGTTCCTTGCGACTACACTCTGAACAGCAATTTGGGACACCCAAATGGTGGTGCTCTTGGGCTATTCTGGCCACTTTGATGCCCCCAAATGGCCAAATCAAAATTGGCCGGTCGCAAACAGAATTGGCCTAAAGCAGCCAAAAGCAGCCAAATTCCTGCAGCCCAAAAGTAGCCAAAAGTGTGGCCAAGATTGCCCAAACAGTAGCAAGGCACCGTTGACCTCGAAGCTTCGGCGCCGATGGAATTTCGTTTGCCGCCTGCATGGATGGGGGTCCACCCATTTACCCAGGCTGCCGTGCCCACCCCAAGGCCGTCCACATGGGACGTTTTTTCCTTTTTTTTGCTTAAAGACCGCCCTCAGGCCTAAGGGCCGGCAACGGCCAGTCCAGCGTCGAACGCCGTCGGAATTTGACGCGTTGGAAAGACTCTTTTTTTGAGGGGTGCCTTGGGTGGATGGACGAATCCAACTATGCCGGAAATCACTTTTTTCTGCGATTCGGCCCCATTTCTTTGCCGAAATATGGGCCGTTTTCCCCATGGATTGTTCATTGAATCTCGTGGGAGGGGGTTAAATTATTGCTCGAAAACCGCCCTACCCGCCTCCTCTCCTCTCCACGGGGCCACCGGGGAAAAGGGCCGCCCGCCTCCACACCGCTTCCTGGTCGTCCGCGCGCCGTGGATGTTTGCCTCCGTGTGGGCGGTGATCAAGCCGCTCATCCCCAAGGTGTGGGGCCTGTGGCATGTCGGTGGCTGTTGACCGCCTGAGCTTCCTCCCATCCCACAACACCCCTGCCCCTCCCCCAGGGACAGATGGGAAGCCCTTCAGTTTTGAGGTAGGTGGTGGGCGGGGTTCGGACCCCCCGTCAAATTTTATCGACATTTTTCCTCTTGGAAAATTCTTGGATTTTCAGTGGCATTTTTGCTTCAAAAAACTGCGAGAATCAAAATTTTGAGAAAATTGTGAAAAATTTGGAAGGTGTGAAAAAAATGCGGCTTTGGGGGTTTGGGGTGGTCGGTCCTCCACCCCCTCCATGGAAACATAACAAATGT
>CAAHFI011675152.1:0-10919 GCA_900893395.1 Euglena gracilis
TTGCCGTTCCGTCGGCAAAAAGGTCGTTCAGAAAAGGGAGGCCGCAAAAATGACTAGGAGATTTCGACCAGTGGTGCGGTGGTGGGAACCCAGACACCCCCATGCAAGACAAGGGGGGGATTCCCCATTCAAATGTCAGAAGGATTCCCCCCATTCAAATGTCAGAATCGAGCAAGTACAACTCTGTTTTTACGAGGTTTATCGGGTTTTGAAGCACAAGCACCAAGGGGATGATTTTTGTTTGGTGGGAGAATTTTCTGGCAGGCAGCAACACATGGGAGCCTCTGGCCTCTTTCGTGCAACCAGGAGGGAGAATGAATGAGTTTTACAAGAACCATTGTGTGGATCACAGATTACGATCGATCGTGCACCAGGCACTCAGAATGTTTTTCTAACATTTCACCAAAAATTTGCCCCAAAATGCCGGCCAGTTCCTTTTTGACCTGACAAATTTCCCAGCTCCTTTTGTCATGGTTTTGATTTCCGGGGGGCACCCGCAACTTTCAGTTGAAAACCCAGATGATTTACCCCTCCGCAGGTTTCAGAAAATCTTTCAAACTGTGTCAAGGTGATTTTGAAAGCTGTTTTCCGTGGGTTCCACTGACAAAATGTCGTCCAGGTATACGACGGCCTTGGTGCCTGGATGCAAAAGTCTCTCCAAAGTTTGTCCAAGGTTTTTCATCACACTCGAGAAAAAAACTGGGGCATTATGTTGCGGACTCCCGCGGCGCAGGACGGGGGGGAGGAAGGGACCAAGAGGGCGACGCACAAGATGATGGAGAGGTCCTGCTCTCCTTGCCGGCTGCTCCGCTCTGGTGTGGTTGGTGTTCGTGGGGGTGCTTCTTACTGCGCCTTTGTTGTTGGAGTTTGCGATGATGGGGCCCCCTCCGACACGTTGGCGAAGCTGAACCGTCGTGGCCCCGCCCCCCCCTCACATCGGGGCCCCCCGGAGGTGGGGACGGCTGTCCCTCTCCGGTGTGTTTCTGGGGCACCTGGGCGCCGCACTTTTTCCTTGTGAGGCCATGCCTTGATCGCCGCTGAAAAAGGTCTTTGCGCCTCCCCCTCGGTGTCCCAAACTCCCTGTTCGATCGTCCTCGAGGGAGTGCGAGGTGGGTGGCTGGGGCTGCTTGGTTGCGGGCCCCCTTTCTGGCTGGGAGGCCGTTCCTTTTCTGCTTATCTTTTTGGGTGGGGCGGTTGGGCTCACCATCTTCTTGTGCTTCGCCCTCTTTGCCCCGTCCTCCCCTTTCCTGTGTCGTTAGCGTCCGATACCACACGGGCTCAGCACTGCGAGATGGTGAGGTGCTGTTCACCCCCCTTTGGGCTATAATTTTTCGAATTTTTGATACGGCCCCCAGCCTCAAATAATGGGCTTGGAAGGCTCAAAATTTTTTGCGCTGACCCAGTTTCTGGACTGCCCCCACTTTCAAACCAGCACTTTTCCACGATAAAACCCCAGCCCCTCTGGTGCTGTGGGGTTTCAAGTGGGTGGTGTACACCCCCCCTTTTGCAACACTTCTTTGGTGAGGGAATACACTCTGTCTGAGGTCATGTGTCTTTTACCATCCAAAGATCATAACAAATTATTTTTGTGCCCAACCACGTGGGCTGTCTTTTCCACATACTCTTTCAATAAATGCAAGGGGCTTATGGCTGGGCTGTCTGGAAGATCAATACCTCCCTCCCACCTGGGGTACTGCCACCCTTTCCTTTGTAAAAAAAAAGAAAAATTTTTCTCCCACGAAACTTATTTTTCGCTGGGTTCTGGCTAGGTAAACCCCCCTGTGGAGGGCCAACAGCTTCCAACAAATGATGAGTCTGTTTCTGAGCTCTTTCACAGACAGTTCTGAGGGGGTTTTTGAATTTCTGATGATGTTTTCTAGGAATTAAGTCGGGTCCCAAAATTAGGCATACTTGCAGACATTGGAATTCCATTTTCTTTTCAATGGAGCCAAAAGAGGGGAAAAACCTCAATGAACCAACCCCGTAAGTAACAAAGCTGCTGTATATGCAATTTGAACAGCAAGATCACGGATGGCCTCGGCCATCTTGTGGAACTGTGCAGACCTGTGGGGGCACCCCTTTGTGCAATAATTTGGCCCACTGATGTCCTGAAGGCTGAGTCATATCTGTTGACATTTCCCGGATATTTTATGCAAGTGTCGATATTGGACATCGAAACTTCCTGGCATTGTAATATTTGCCTGACACAATCAAGCAGGCCAAATTCCACCTTGGTGGGGGCATCTTCTCCCCCCAGCAGTTGCTGAACAGGACACACTGGGGGGGGGGGGCACCAGCAAAACGTTGCTGCCTGGCTGCCTGATTGACATAAATTGGCGCCACCATGAGTCCAGTGGGGTACGATCAACAGACGAGTTAGGTCGGGTTTAACATCTGAAGCCACTGGGGAGTGATGCTCCAGGCACTTGCACGAAAGAAAGATTTGGTTTGTGAAGTGGAGACTTAACTGTCGACAACCTGAAATTTATCCTTCCTTTGTCTTCTTCCCTTCTTTTTTGGAAATGATGAAGTAAGGGACGAAATGTTTTACCTCCTCTGGGGGGATTTACCTGGTTGCCCCTGCACATTCGTATTCTCTCAGATTTTTGGGGTTTTTGAAGGGAAATTTTAAGGACATACCAGGGGGTAGAGGAAGATCTGCCATAAAACCCTCCCTTATCAGGTGTAATACCTCTCTGCTGGCACCTGCTTTAACCCAATGGGGAATTCTGGCCTGCAGGGCCTTGTAAGCGGGCACCCCGGGTGTAATGTGTCTGGGGATTCCACAGGTCCCATCACTGGGGTCCTTCCCCCAGGTCCCATCACTGGGGTCCTTCCCCCTGGCTGCCCCATCACCAGGGTCACCTCTAGCTGCCCCATCACGGGGGTTACAGCTGGCCCTGCCATAGGGCGTCTCAAAGACAGGCTTTCCCCCTGTTTTTGAATGATGGGGGAACTGTGGGTGGGAGGGTGGCGACGGCCACGGACTGACATGTTGGTCCTGCTCCATCTGGTTCTCCAGCGCCTGCGGCTCCTCGTTGTTTTCCAGCTTCAGCTGTCTGCCTTGAAATTCCTTTCGCTTCTGCTTCCTCTTGACAACTTGATTTTTTTCCAACACATCTTTCATTGAAGTCTGTTGAATACTTGCTTGATTTTTGGATGTCTTTTGTCATTTGTATTGAAAGAATTCGTAGAGTTGAAAGTCTTTCTCCTTGAGGTCGAAGCGGCAGAACTAGGAATCAGTCAACTCCGGCAAAAAAAAGCAGTTAGAAGCACCCCCCGCGCACACACAAACACACTAGAACAGAACATTCAGCAAGGAAAGCAGGACCTCACCATCTCGCAGTGCGGACGCCGATTTTTATTCAGTCTGGCTCCTCACTGCGGGAAGATGAGGCCCTGCTTTCTATGCTGGCTGATCTGCTCTGTTGTGAGGTTGTTGCTCGCCGGGGGTGCATCCTTTTGCTTTTTGTCGCCGGAGTTTGAAGAAGTCTTTGAACTGAACAAGAAGGAATTTCAGCGCCAGAAGCTCGATTGGACAATTTCAGGAGTATACCATTCAGGCTCCGCACTGCGATGGTGTGGTCCTGCTTTCCTTGCCAGCTGCTCTGTTCTTGTGTGGTTGTCGGCCGCGGTGGTGCTTCTTACTGATTTTTGTTTCCGGAGTTGCCTGACTCCTAATCCCGCCCTTCGACTAAAAAGGTAAAAGAATTTCAACTCAATTGCATTACCATCGAGTAATCAATTCAGAAGCGGAAGAGCAACACAGACGATAAAGAAAATTGGAGGAAGAAGTTTTTTACTTTCACGAAAAATGCAACATACCAGATGTCCAGCTGCCCAGCGGGGCAAAAAAAAAAAAAGACCCCCAGCGAAGGCAGCAGAAGCTGGAGAAGATGGTGTACGAGTAGGCGCCGAAGCAACCGACAGGGAACCAAACTGTCAAGGTTTAATCACAAGAAAATCCAAGGAAGACACCAGAATTGGAGAAGAGTGGAAGACCAGCAAACGCTGGAGACCATGACGGGGCAGCAGCAGATCGCCTGTCCGTGGCCGTCGCAACCCCCCCCCACCCTCCAGTTACCCAGAAAAATTTCAGTTCCAACAGTTCAACGACGGGCACGGACCCTGGACAGTGGTGGCCAGGAATTCGAGGAGACAAAAACACCAGCAGTCCACATCCCAAATGGAGGGAAATGGGGAGACAGGACTGGCAGACTACCCCCCTCATTTTCACTGCCCCACCCCCACTAAGGGGGAATACTCCAAGGAACAATGGACTGCGTCAAGGACATGAAAGCCCTTTTCAACAATCGCACTCCCCCGAGGCAGACCGAGAGCGAGAGGGGAGGAAGGGACACCGAGGGCGGAGTGCAAACACCAAGTGAGCCATCATCCAATAGGACATGGAGCCCACCTTCCAGGCTATGGAAGCCAGAAGCTCATGCTGCAAACCTGAGGAAAGGCACGTCCAACTTACCCCACAGCTATTTCAAACACAAACCCCTCAGGAGCTGCCCATCAATGCAGCAAGAAGCCTCCCCTTCAAAGACAGAGGGCCAGTGGAGGCCATTATCTTCAAAGTCAGGAGGCCAATGGAGGCCAGGAGAAGAATCAAGTTCTCAAGGACAGTGAAGGCCATTTTACTTATAATCAGGAGGCCAATAGAGGCCAGTATATCATTCAAGATCTGAAGGCCAGTGGAGGTCACTGCTTTCAAGACCAAACACACCAAATTGGCCCTTGGGGGCAGGCCAAAGATTGGCTACAACAGGAAACCCAGAAGGTAATCAGCCAGACCCCCCAGCCTTGTATGTGCCTCTGCACTGCAGACACAGACATTCCCCCAGCATTCAAAATCATGGGGAAAGCCTGTCTTTGAGACTCCCCATGGCAGGGCCAGAGGTGACCTTAGTGATGTGGCAGCCAGAGAGGACGCCAGTGATGCGGCAGCCAGGGTGAAGTACCCCAGTGATGGGGCCTGTGGAATCACCATTCACATTACATCCAGGGGTGCCCCCTTACATGGCCCTGCAAACCAACACTCCCCATTGGGTCAAAGCAAGAGCCAGCAAAGTGTTATTAAACCTTACAAGGGATGGGGTTATGCGAGAAAATCCCCTCCCCCCTCAGATGCCTTAAAAGTACCCCTCAAAACCTCCCAAGGAATAATCACTGCCCAGAAAATTCTGAGAGAAAACGACTGTGCGGGGGCAAACAGGCAAATCCCCCCAGAGGAGGCAAAACGTTTTGTCCCTTATTTCATCATTTTCAAAAAAAAGAAGGGGAAAAGACAAAGGAAAGACTGATTTCAGCTTGTCGACAGTTAAATTTGCACTTCACGCACCAGAACTTCAGACAGGAGCACACAGGAAACATAGTCCAGTACTTAAGAACAGGTTGGTAATGTGTGAAAATCGTTTTAACAGACGCACAATTTCATTTTAAGCTGCACAGCAGCCTAGAAAAACAAGTTTTCACGCAGGTGTGGCGGGAACTTGGCAGTTTCAAGCTGCATGCTTCGTATAAGCAGCCTGCCAAAAAATTTATGACTCTCATGAGAGTCTGGGAAAGAAAACAGAGAAAGTAAGGAAAGGTAGTTTTCATCTACCTGGGCGACATTTTGCTGCTAGCCCCCAGCAAAAAGACAGCAGCCCAGTATTTAACATAATTGAAAAAAGATCTCCTGACTGGCATTTTTCAGATTTAACCTCCCCAAATCCTGTCAGAAACCAACACATGAAATAAATAAGGAATAAAGATTTTACGCCAGTGGATCAACTTAAAAAAGGCCAAATGGAAATTTTAAAGAAAAGCTAAAATACTTGAGAAAGGAGTTGGAAAAGATACTGACAGCACCAAATATGACCTGCAGACAACTCAGTTCTATTGTTGGGCAAGTCAGAAGCTATTTAGTTTCAATGCCAATTCTAGGAATTCTGACAGATCAACTTTGCAAAATGGTGGTTTGCACACCCAGTGCGGTTGGGACCACATCCTGACCATTCCATTGGGAGTCAAAGACCAATTTCTAGAATTAAAGGCGTTTTGCAGCCAGGTGTTTGCAGGGCATTTTAATCCCAGGCCTCTTAGGAAGTCTTCTCGGACAGCATCACCTGGAAATAGGGGGGGGGGGGCTGCAAAAAGGTGCAGGATTTTTGGAAGACATTGCATGTCCTTCCTTCATATCAATCAAAAACATCTGAGGGCTGCAGTGGAAACCGTAAGGGCATTGGCACAACCAAGAAAAACAATTGTGCTTCATGTAGACAGCCAGGTGGCTGTAAGTTATTTAACCAAATGGGGAGGCAAAAAGCCATACCATCTTAAAACCCCTGCCGTACCATTGTCAGGAAAAGCAAATCAAATTGCAGGTGGTTTTGGTTATTACAAAGGACCAATTGGCAGGCTCCCTGACCAGGGAGAAAAAGGACCCAAGGGAGTATACCCTAAACCAAAGCGGATTTCACCAGATTCTTCAATATTTCAAAAAATTCATAACCCCAGAGGTGGACATATTTTGCACACCCAGCAACAAAACATTTCCCCAAGTTCACTTGTCGATACCCCCACCAAGAGGCTTTGTTGGTGGATGCACTAAAGGTAGATTTAGGGGGTCTCCTCCAATTTATGTAAACCCTCCCTGGAGCATCATTACCCAGTGGGTTCAGAGATTAATGTTACACCCGGATCTAACTTTTCTGTTGATCGTACCCCACTGGACTTCGACATCGTGGACGCGGCAATTAATGTCAATCAGACAGCCAGGTAGCAACGTTTTGCTGGTGCCCCCCCCAGTGTGTCCTGTTCACCAACTGCTGGGGGGAGGAGATGCCCCAACAAGGTAGAATTTGGCCTGCTTGATTGTATCAGGCAAATATTAAAACCCCAGGAAGTTTCGATGTCCAGTATCGACACTTACATAAAAAATCTCGGCAATGTCAAAAGATATGATATGACTCAGCCTTCATAGAAATAGTGGGTCCAATTTTTGCACAAAGGGGTGCCCCCGCAGGACTGCACAGTCCGCAAGATGTCCAAGGCCATCCTTGATCTTGCTGTTCGCAGCATCAACACTGCTCGAAATGCACATGCAGCAGCTTTGTTACTCCCAGCATTTGGTTCATTGATTTTTCCCCCCTTTCTGGCTCCACTGAAAAGAAAGTGTAATTTATATGTGGCTCGGTATGCCAGTTTTGGGATTCCAGAGAATTTCTGGGTCTCTTTAAGAACATGCTCAAAACCTCTCTCAGAATTGTCCTTGAAAGACAAGTGAAAGAGAATAATTATTTGTTGGAGGCTGCTAGACCTCCATAGAGTGTCGATTTAGCAGAACCCAGCCAAAAAAAGTTTTGTGGGAGAAAAATTTTCATTTCGTTGCAAAGGAAACGGTGGCAATATCCCATGTTGGAGGAGGTATTTAATCTTCCAGACAGCCCAGTCATAATCCCCTGGAATTTATTGCAAGAATATGTGCGGAGGACAGTCCACATGGTTGGACAAAGAAATATTTTGTTATGGTCTTTGAATGGTATAAGGCCCATGACCTGAGACAAAGTGTATTCTCTCACCAAAAAGAATTCTGCAAGAAGGGAGGGTGGACACCACCCATTGGGAACACCACACCAGAGGGGCTGGGGTTTTATGGTGGGAATATACTGGTTTGCAGGTGGAGGAAGCCTAGCAACTGGGTCAGTGGAAAAACTTTGGGGCCTTCCAAGCTCATTTTTGAGGCTGGGAGGCGTGTCCAACTTTCAAGAAAAAATGGCCAAAGGCGGGTGCACAGTACCACACCCTCTCGCAGTGTGGTGCCCGAATGGTGTTGGACTCTCACGCCACAGGAAGTGAGAGGAAGGGACCATGATGTCGAAGCACAAGAAGATGGTGAGCCCAACCACCCCGCACAGAAAAACAGCAAAAAAGAGGCGTCCCAGCCAGAAAGGTGGTCCTCAGCCAAGCAGCCCCAAATGGCCACTCAGAAGCTCACCAGAAAGACATAGCCATACCCACCTCCGGGGGGGGCCGCCCACCAAGCGCCCATGTGAGAGAGGGGGGGCGGGTCCACGACGGTTCAGCTTCGCCAACGTGTCGAAGAACGCGTCATCATCGCCAACTCCGGCACCAAGGACGCAGTAAGAAGCACCCCCTCGAACACCAACCACACCAGGACAAAACGGCCGGCAACGAAAGCAGGCCCTCACCATCTTCTTGTGCCTCGCCCTCTTCGTCCCTTCCTCCCCCTTCCTGTGTTGTGGGAGTCTGGTTTCAATTACAAAGACCACAAATAACATCACTGGTGAACCTCAAATTTTTTTCTGACCCCTTACTTTAAGAAGGATGGATTTCACTCTACGGGTTCAATTGTAATTTTCCCGGAAGCGCTGCAATCACGACGACAGAAGACAGTTACGGAACTGAAATTAAAAACGAACTTCAAACACATTTATACTTCCCAGAGGACCAACAAATAACTTCCAATGGAACAGCAGAAGCTGGGGGAGGTGAAGGAACAGCAGCAGCTGGAGAAGCTGGAGCGGCGGCGGCCGCACGTCAGTCCGTTCCTTCACAACCCCCCCCCCCAATAACTCAATAAACACAAAATTACCCACACAACCTTGTGACGGCCACGGACCCTGGACAACTGTGGTCGGGAACACCAAAGGCGAAAGGGGAGCACCACCACAGGTCAAAAACCTCTCTCTCTTCTCTGCCCACCCCCTTCCAGCGGACAGAAGTTCAATCCAAGCAAGGTCTATGGCACACTTTCAAGTCAATGGCTATGGAAGGAGGGGATTGTGGCCAAGGCAGATGCAAATGTCAAAATAGGGAAGTGGGCTGCAACAGTGGCAGGCCCACAGGTCAAATAGACTGCACCATCCCCCCTCCATTAATCCCTTCAGGGACAGTTGGAACCAGAGAGGGCATCAGACCTTCAAGGCAGGGCGCTGGCGGTCGAAATGTCAAGGCCAGGGCTATGGCAGCCTTCAGCATCACAATGTCAAAATCAAGGCCCTGGGGTCCGGCACGTCAAGGGCCAAGGCTATCGAAGCCTGCAGCAAGACAAGAGAGATAGAGGCAGTCAAAATCATCAATCTGGCAGTAGCCCAGGACAACAGGTCGGACAGATCCACCAACTCCCCCCTTCATTTACTCCTTCGGGGGCAGTGGAGGCCAGACAAGGCTTCAGCCCTTCAAGGCAAGGCCCTGGGGTCCACCATTTCAAAAGCCATGGCGACGGAAGCCAAGAAGCCCAAAACCCAGAATACCAGATCCACACACAAGAGAGTGTTGAGGGGGAGACCCAAGAGCCCTTCAAGACAAGGCCCCCCAGAAGCTAAAAGCTTTTCAGCGCGCCAAATTATATACACCTTCCCACTGCAGACAGCACAGACTGTCCCCAAACCTTAAAAAACAGGAGGAAAGCCTGTCTTTGGGCAGCACTATGGTGTAAAGGTGTCCTAACAACAATTTGACCTAAGTTGGTCTTGGGGCTTGAAAAATAACTGAAAGACCCATTTTTAGATTTTAGTCAGATCTACAATTCGGAAATGGTTCTGTGGGTAGGCCTTTAAAACCTGAACCCCGTTTTTGAACTTTCCGGAAACTGCGAAATTTTCCTGGACCATTCGGCCTAATTTTGCTGTTCGGTAGGGGCAGAGCAAATTCATAGTGAACGAAATTCATAGTTTCAAACTATCAAACCATTTCACACAGGGTTCTTCTTCGTGCATGTTATTTCACAATTGACTCAAAAAAAACTGAACCCCGGACCCTTGTGGTGCTGTATAATAAACCCAAAAAACTCAAAAAGGGGAAGTTGAGAAGGAACACAAAAAAAAGCAAAGGATTTTAATGAGGGATGCGTTGGGGGGGAAGGAAGGAGGTACGGATTTGTGCGAGGTGTGAAAGCATGTGGTAGGGGTAGCGATGGGGGTGAGATGAGCATTCCTTTGTACCGCCGCCAAATGCCCTTCCCCTTGAGACGCCGATGTTGGAAGATGTCGGTGTTGTCGTGGTAGTGATGTTGGTGTTGAACCCCTTTCCTTCCTTCCTCCCGTTCTCCCTCCTACCTTGAAGGAATGCCCGCGCGAAAGTATTTACAAATATGCAAAAGATGTTTACAAATATTTACAACGTCGGGGCTCCCGGCGTGTTGGAGCTTCCCGCTTCTCTCCTGTGGCAAGGTGATCAAAACAAATCAAAAAGAAGCAAAACAAAGTGACGCGTGCAAACTAAGCCAAATAACGTGTGCATATATGTGCAGGCAAAGCAAAATGACGCGTGCGTGTATGTGCCCGCACACGTAGGAAAACGCGCACATGAAAAACGGAGGATAGAAGTGAGGAGAGAGAAATCAAGGCCCCCGTTACCGCACGGCACTCGGCCAAGTTTCACCTCCCAGACCATCTGAAAATTGAGCTCACCGTGTCAAATACGAAGGAAAATCAAAATTAAGCCTCAATGAAATTGGCTCACAAACTCTTTTGAAGCTCCCCCACTAAATTCACCTTCAAATTTTTGTGTGCACAATACTGAACCAATTCATGACTAAACCGATGAATCAAATTTTAATGGGTTCCCAGGTTTCTTCCCCCTCCTCAAAACCAACCCACTTGGTGCGCAATTGCCACGTATCCCCCTTCGTACGGTGGGCCAAAATTTTCTCAACCTCCCATTCATTCATCAGGCATTGCCTCCTGCTCTTTTTCCGTCTTTTTGAAAAAATACAAATGAATCCCTTTGCCCAAAACATGCCTATGCCCCTCTCACAAAAAAAAGAGCCTACGTTATATACCAACCCATACAACGGGTTCACCAGGTTCCAACCGACCACATAAAACATCCATGACGCATTCTGAAAATGTGCGCACGTGTGTGAACGTGTGTGTGTGTGTGTGTGTGTGTGTGTGTGTGTGTGT
>CAAHFI011679630.1:0-26200 GCA_900893395.1 Euglena gracilis
GAGCCCACCCCCACCCTGGGCCCCAGGAGGGATAAACTTTTCGGTGCCGAAAGGCCGAAGATTTTTGAAAAAGGTGCTATTTTAGCATTTTTCGTGATTTTTTGACCATCTTCGGTGGACGGGGTCCCCCAGGACCCCGTCCACCCCCCTGGGGGCTCCACTACCTTGAAAGGCACCTTGCCCGCGTAACCGCGGTGTAACCGCGGTGTAACCGCGGTGATAACCGCGGTTTGGGCTCCTCCTAAAGCTCCGTCGGTGCATTCTTTCTTCAAATTTGTTTTTGAAGCTAGAGCGCGGAGTCCATTCGTAGAGTGTGCCAAACGGAAATGAGTCAAGAGAGACGCGGACATTCTGAAAATTGGTTTGATCGGTCACGTATACAATTGCTGCTCCGTTTTCGGCGGCCAATTCCATGAGGTTTTTGGCACCTTGGATCACCCTTCCCCGATTATCACACAAAGTATCTTCCCAGTGGGCAACGACGATCACACCACTGAAATCCAACGAAAGACTCCGGAGCATTTGAAACCAGCTAGAACAAATCGGCGTGCTTACACAACCAATATTCTTTCCGGCTTTTTTTTTCCTCTTCAGATTATCAGCCTTTTTTTTCTCATTTTGAATGTCACCTCCGGCGATCATCAAAGAAAAATATGTGAATGACTTTGAACTTATACATCAATCTGCAAAACATCATTCAAGTATCCTCCTCCTTTTGATTGATCCTCGTTATCCTCTTATCGACGATGCATTTTTTTTAATTATTTTATCATTCAGATGGCATTGTGGAAGAAGGTGGATTCCGATCGGATGATTGTTTTGTCTGGGTGGAGCGCGACCCTATCTGCGATCCATTGGCACAGGCCTGGGGTATCCAACCCACGCGAACCACATTCGACCGGAGGGAATGCATCTTGGTATGTATGCGTCGGTTACCTTTTTTCTTACTCCCACCACCCCGCGAGCAGAGAAGTGGCAGTCGAAAGAACCAACTTATATAAATGACAGTTTGGAATTCTGACCGACCCTGTTTGTGTGGTCAGGAAAAAAAATCAAGTGGCACGTCTTATCGCGTATTTGGATGTATACACAAGGAATCCTCCCTCCCGTGACCATTGCCTCGGTGAATTATACCAATCCGACCGTGTTTTTTTTTCTTTCTTCTTTGTTTTCTCTTCTTTCACAGGAGTATCCGATTGCACCCCAAGACTTTGAAGACCGGTATCGTCATTACCTCGGTCGACACCTGTCAACATTCAGCGCGGCCGATGACACGTTAGATGCCTGGCCGGTGAACCTAGCACACGGTCTCTCTGTGCTCCCGGCCGCAATGTTTGGCATTCGCCACCCTTCCGATCGTCGCCTCCCACCGTGGCATGATACGGTCTTCGTCCTGCTGTTCAACCACGGGAACGAGGCTGAGCGTCTCTATCTGGTAAACACGGAGGGTTTTGCCTACTGCAAATACATCGTCCCTTGTTTTCTTTCTTCGGAAGACCATATCGTTTAATCTTGGACAAAAAAAATCTACAGGTGCATTTTTTTTTCTTCGGTCCATTTACAGTGACGCGAGTGGCAAACGGTCCGCTCCGTCACTTTTATATTATTATCAGCCACTAACCTCGGAATGAACTTTTGATTTGATCCAATGAAAGTACGACCGCTTGGGTTTTGTGTGTGTGTGTGTGTGTGCATGTTTGTTTCGCTTCAAATAAAATAAAAAAGGAAGAACCGTAAAAAAAATAAAAAGAAAAAAAATACATTTATGGGGCAGTCTCACGCATCGAATGATGAATATCCCACCATGCTTCCGAAGGACTACGATGGACATATTTTAATAAGCGACATCGACGATACCCTGCGTCATACATCGCTACTAAATGTTGTTTCCTCTAAATTTCCCCAGCGTAGGGTGCGCCTTGCGCGTCGCACCCTTTTTCGTATCGCAGAACGCGGGGTTCCCGTGGTGTATTTATCCGCAGCACCGGCGCAATGGATGCGAACGACAAACGAACGGTTTTTGGCGGATTTTCCTCTGGGTGTATTGATCGACCGCGAAAACATGGGGATCGGCGGATTTAACCTGTTCAATCAGGCCCGGTCACAGGGATCTTTTAAACGGGAAGTATTAAAACATCTCACCAAAGCGTACCCTCGTTGCACCTTGATATGTCTGGGGGACAATCGTTACGGAGATGCACACGCATACGAAGGTATGTGTTCGCACGCACTCATCCGCCGCGCGATCCATTCGAATGAGAATATTCCCAAGAATGTTTCTGGTAAACAATTTAAGGCGTACCGCAAAAGGGTGGCGGCGCATCTTTTGAGAGGAATACCAAAACACGGTTACAAAACGTTTCAAAAACTGGTTCATCTACCGAAATTCCCAGGAGTCGTAGTTGGGCAACCGGTGCATTCGTCCCACAAACATTCAGGGTTGTTTTAGCCTCCGTTATTTACACCAAATGATTTTTTTTGCGGATACGAAGAACCGTTTGCTTGTCCATTCCATCACCCACCATCATTTTCTCGCAGGGTTTTTTCTCAGATTGGATTTATCCTCTTGACACATGGCTCAGCACAACCCTTATGTTTGTTTACCCTTCCTGTTATTTTCCTGTTGGTTATTTTTTTACGGATTTTTTTTCCAAATTTTATTCCACCACAATTTTTAGTTTATCCAGTCATATGCGCATCGAGATTTCGAGGCCTTTTTTACATAAAAAAAACAAGAGAGAAGTAAACAGGAAGAACACAGCATTTGTAAACACCGACCCGATACATTTGAATGGTTTGTGTCACGTGATAGAACGTTTTTCCTCGGTGCGATGCGCTGTACGGCAGTGGATCGCAAGACAGTCGATGGAAAATGCAATTTCTCGACTCCCAGATGTTCTAATGCTTCTCAGTTGTATCGCAATCGAGGTTCTTCAAAATACTATTGTGTTACATAGAATACAAATAAAAAAAAAGAATCACAAAGTTTTCTATTTCTTTTTTTTTATTTCTAAAACCAAAGAACCTTGCTGATAGAATCTTTTGCTTCGTTCTGTGGCAGCCTTTCATCCTCCACAGCATTTTTTTTCTTTTTTTTTTGGATGGGGAAGGAGAGAGTTTTTTTATGACAATTTCATATCAAAGATGCTGTTTTCCGAGGCCTTGTGACAAGAAGTGTTTTCCTCACAACCTATGTTGTACAAGTCTGTCGTCAAAGTGATTTTCAATAAAAAATAAACGGGATGGATATAATCGTTTTTTTCTCGGTTTGGAATTTTTTTTTGTCTCCTATTTTATCAATCCCGATACAGGCATCACTTTGTGAAGGCGTGCGCTCCAGTGTTAGGAATTGAACGATGCGACGAATTATCCGAAAAGATGGCTGTTCTTTTTTTTCCTCTTTTTGTGTTGTTAGAGGCAGGGTTGTAAGGACGGTCATTTTTTGATACCGGAGTTCGCTTTCGGGTGTTTCTTCAGTGTCGAGACGCAGATGTGTGGAAGACGGTAGACACGGAGAACATGATGTATGATCAAGCAAGGATGCGTCGCATTCTACAGCCTGTACTTTCCAAGGAATCATCATCATCGTTGACTGTCAACGGACAGATGGCTAGTCTTACCAATCATGAATTGCAGAGATTGGGGTCACAATTGCTTTTGGAACGCATTAAAACCGGAAACCGATGCGTAACGAAGAGGATTGAATGCATCAATTCATCGGTTCCCGCCCCTGGAACGATTTTCATCGCATCGAGGTAGCACACCTTCCGAAACGATTCATCGCTGAACTTTCGTATTCGTATTCAACCTAATTTGGTTTGTGTTTAAATTACCGATGAATCGTCGATCGAAGCATCACAAACCGCATCAAGACGGACAATCCGGAACTATATGGTGCCATCGTTGGTCGTTTTTTTCAACATCGATGGATGGAAATTAATCGACGGGGAGCAGTTACTTTTTTTTCCCGTCGTCGGAATTTTTATTTGTACGGTTGAGAAATGTGATATTTCTTGATTTTTTTCAGATTATTTTTTTCCAGATTATTTTTCTTTGGTTTTTCCTTGTATCCTGACATCATGATCTTTACAGTTAGAAAAAGTCTGAGTAATTTATATGATTTAGAGAGAAAATGTGTTAAATGGAATTTTTACACATTGTTTTTTTTTCCCGATTGTTTTCCATCGGAGGCATCGATTTGTGATGGCATGCGAGCCCACATTAAAGCTCATTCAGATCGACGATGCCTGCTCTATCGCGGTGACAGTGACATTTTTTTTGTACGTTCACCGTCCTGTAAATAAGGAACGTAATATGTTCCAATACATTCCTCCGGTTTTTTTTCTCTCGTATAATCTCAGCAAACACGTTCTTAAATGAATAGGAAGGTCACACTTGACAATATTTTTTTTGTGTTCTACGGTATATGCACTAAAACCGCACCGCACGTCGCCGCAGTTCCGGGTTTGCTTTTTTTCGAGGGACAAGGATGTCTGGGAGGTGGAAGACGCGTCCGAAACAAAGAAAAAGCAAATGACATTAGATGCCATCGGTCGGATGCTGACGAGAGTGCTAACGGACACCAGCGATGGTTCCATGTCTCTGACCGATGTAGCTCAGCGCATTTGCGACTAACGCGGGCTTCTACCCATTGGTGTTGACAGAAAAGACGACGGGGGTTCTCCGTCCATCCGTGCATCTCTGAGAACTTCGTATTGTTTAATACGACGGACCGTTTTTTGCCAACCGACGCAATTTTTAATTTCAAAACCTTCATCGGCGTCGGAGAGTGAAGTCATCCGTCTGATTAACCATACGGCGAATGGTGTCACACTTGACTCTTCGACGAAATGAATAAAACAAAACCATTCCGAAGTCGACCCTTGGTGCAACACATCCGTTTTAAAGGTTTTTTTTTTTGCTTGTAATATCTTGGATCTCCGTGCAGGGGTAAGCGTTTGGCCAAACACATGCAATCGTCACTCCAAACAAGCTGAGCAACCGTCGGTGTAAGTTTTTTGTTTTTCGCTTCCGCGTTTGTATGTTCCCGCGGGGTGTGAGCACCGGAGTTGTACACATTTTGTTGGAGCATACGGAGTTGGAGCATCGGTGGTTGTTGTAATATTCTCAATGGGCGATTGTGCCCGATCAAACCACAAAAACGCCTCACGGTATGTAGTTGTTTGTCTCCGCCCCACCCACAGCTCGGACGATGTCTGTTCCGCTGAACATATCAAACCGGATCAAGCACATCGAGATTCGGTTGCTTCGAATGAAACGCAGTGTCACACGCGCGTCTGAAAATCCGGCGGTGTCAGTGGGAACATACTTTGAAAGGAAAAAAAAAACGGGTTGTGGCACTGTCCGCAACCACAGCGAGCTCCCGCCGGGCAGAATGGACGGGTCGAACCACAAATTTGATCAATGAATGTGCAGCGCGTTTGTTTGACCCGAAAGAACAACGCGGTGATCGCCGAAGCCGAGGCCATCAACACCGCGAACCGCCGCGGGCCGGTGCGCTGCGACGTCGGTGGGACGCCGTTTCACGTCGATGTGGAGGACGGTGGGAACCGCACCGACATGATTCCGCTGCGATGCCCACCGGGGACGACGCTGCGACCCCTCATCGCTGCGTTCGGCGGGGATGAAGCGGGTTCGGACGGTGTTCGGTTTCTCGATCGCGATCCCGTCATCTTCGCGGACGTTCTGGACTACCTCCGCACGGGCGCGGCGGACACACCGAGTGCGTCCGCCGCGAAGGGAGCCCACCTATAGTCGCAAACATACACTGGTGCCCTTTTGTTTTAACGTTTGTGATCACGCCGCCGCCCGTCGCGAACGAGCTGTGCCGCATGGGAACCCCCGCCGTGTCGTCGCCGTCCGTGGCGGTGGGCGACGACGACAGGTCCCTCGGTCCGCCGGACCGGCGCGCCCTCGTCGTATCCGCCGGCAACCGAGGGGCGACGGAGTGGCACGGATACCTCACGGAACGCGGGTACGCCGTCCGGGTTCTCACCGGGGACCCGCCGGATGCGGCGGCCCATCCCGGACCCCGGCCGCGCGTAATTGCGACCGTGGCCGCAGTTCGCCGGGCGGTGCGGAAACTGGTACGTCCAATCGCCGGCCGCGGCGTGTGCGCCGCGCTCATCGTGTGCGGCTTCCATGGGGAGTACGACGACCAACGGGAGTGTCATCGCCTCTGGCTGGCGAAGGACCCCACCGCCACAACGCGGGCGGGCGTCGAGGGTTCATACTACGGACAGGATCTGGCCAAAGATATCGGGCCCATTCAGAACGGAACGCTCCGGGAGACGAAGGAAGGCACCGCGGGGCCGCCGCCGCGCTTCTTCTTTTTTTTTCGACACTTGCTACTCGGGAGGAATGATCCAGCACGTAATCGATTGCGCTCCACACGCTGTGGGCATGACCTCGACAACCTGTAAGGGAGTTTCGTTTATGAACCGAGACCTGTTCGGAGCATGGTCGAACTGTTTCCTTGCCCAACTCCGGTCCACGGACAGCAAATCAGGGGACCTCGCCGCGGCGTTCTTCGCGGCCCGCAAGAGGATCGCGCAAACGTTCGGGCGGGCGGTCGACCAGCCGTGCTTCTTCGCGCGAACCGCGACCCTCCGCATCGATACGAACGCGAAGGTGAACCGCCAGCCGCGGCGGGGAGAGTTTCCCACCGCGGACTGGATCTAGTCCGCCGTCGAGCATCGTCACCGGGATTCGTTCGGGGCTGATCGTCTCTGACCCGCTAAATGGTTGACCTTTGGAACGACGAGGAGCAGGCTTATTTTAATCAATGGGCAAGATCCTCCTCCGTTGGTAAAAAAAAATAGCCTGTTGAGGAGGAATGTGACACTGTGTGTGACATATATCCGACTCTGTGTCACACTTGACTCTTCGACAAAATGAATAAAAAAAACCACTCCGAAGTCGACCTTTGATGCAACACATCCGTTTTAAAGGTATTTATTTGCTTGTACTATCTTGGATTTTTGTGCAGGGGTAAGCGTTGGCCGAACGATGGGTAGGTCGTCATTCGACGTATCAGAGTCGTCAGAATTTTCATCTTTTCGTATTTCCAGTTGTGTGCTCGGTAGGGGAAGGTTGCTTGCCTTCCCCGCGCTGGTGCGTTTATCGGAAATGGTTTCTTTCGTATTTTTTTTCCGTCGTCCGTTGTCATAGTCTTCGTCGCTTTCATCATCTGAGGAATCGTCCGCATTGGAATGGAATTGGTTGGGTAGGTTGAAGGAAACCTTTTTGCTACTTCCGCGGGATGAGCCTTTCCTCGGCTTGGATGTCGTTCGTTTCCTTTTTTACGTTTTCTTTTGATGTTTCAACCGAGTAGATATATCATCGGATGGGTCACTCCCCGGGAGACCGTGTTTACCACCGTGACCTCTGTTGGATCTTTCTTTCTGATCCTTGGTGTTTCTTTTCGTCTTTTTGTTTGGACGCACAGCACGCAACTGGAAATCTGGATCCTCAACCGTACTCTCGTCCGAAGATTTCTGTTTGTCGCTGTCGTAATCGTCAGATTCGTCTTCGTCGGAAAATGTTTCTGTGGGAGCAATCCGTCCGTTCCCCTTTTTCTGTGGTTTTCTGCCCTGTTTGCTCAACCATGTTTGCAAAAGTTGTTCGATTTCCTGTAGAACGTTCGCCACAATCGTGACGCGTTTGCGGATCAACGGAAACGATCGCCGTACGGCTACGCGTAGACATTCATACTCAGCCAAGGGACCATTCGTGCACGTTGCTTTTCCGGTTTTCCGGAGCACACGATTTGCCCCAGTTGATGCATTTCTCTGACAGCAGTGAGTGGGTTGCGCGTACACTGGCCTTTCCCTTGGGAACTTTGGCATAGGGCAGTGTGCGTTCGTTTGTGACGAACGACAGAAAATTCTCTGCGTGTGTTATGGTTTTGGCCAGGTCGTGCATCCGTATGTCCGTGAAGACATCCAGTTTTTGAACCAACGCGTGCAAATCACAGTCACCGTCAGGTGGTGGTATTTATGAATCGACAAACCATTACCTGTATGTGTTTTTCTTTGGGAAGTTGGCATTTATCACGATTATAATTTTTGGTGTGGGTCCTCAGAATACAACGATCTCCGTACTTCACACATACTTTTGGGACATCCGACGCCGGCGCCGGCTTGGGGCCCATCAATGGATAATATTTATTTTGAAATAACGCCGACCCTCAAATATATTTTCCCTTTTATATACCTTCTTCAACTATTTCGTATGTTTTTTTTGTATCATTTTCTTTTTCAGAATATTTTGTCGCGTTGTGCAATGAAAGATGATTCCGCAGGATGTTTTCGATTTGCAACCCTCAACCCTCAATGTTTTCGATTTGCAACGGTGGCTCTGCTGAATGTGTTTCGTTTGCTGCATCGATGAACAAAGCACAGGCATCAAACAAACAAAGTGAAAAAAAAAATGATTTTGGTGTCTGGTGCTCCGGTGATCGTCGGACCTGCTACCACGAAGCCGTATTTTATGGTCTGCATACAATTGCCAGCCTTTTGGATCAACCCGTGGTGTGTTGGCCTTCCTCTTTCTTATTTTTTTTTGTTTTTTTTTACTCTTTTTTTTTCTTGCTTCTAGTTTCAGGTCCGCCATCTGAGCGTTGTGGATGTATCGAATCCACTTTCGTGGCAATTACCGTGTACACTCAACGACTATGACGAATATATATTTCTCAGATGCCGCCAAACAGTTTGGTATTTTGAAGCTCTTCGGCGATGGAAACCACTGCATTGTTCATTTACTGTGCTTCTTCTGCCCTTTCTCAGTTTGAATATCAAATTTGATTTCCATCATACCCAGAATGATTGCATTCATCGACTGTCGTTCGATTTTGAGTGCGACCGATATATGATTGGAATTCACGGCAACGATGAAATCAAATCGGATGCATTCCTATTCGTCAGACAGGAATGAAGTCCGGGTCTGTTTTTCTATGTGGTATTCACCAAGTAAACCGAATCACGTATTCTGGAAGACCACAGGCTTTGTAAA
This sequence comes from Euglena gracilis, assembly GCA_900893395.1. Classification (NCBI taxonomy): domain Eukaryota; phylum Euglenozoa; class Euglenophyceae; order Euglenales; family Euglenaceae; genus Euglena; species Euglena gracilis. The sequence goes on from CAAHFI011679630.1 coordinate 9,034, forward strand.
TGACAGCAGTGAGATGCACCATCAATTCATTGTTCCAGCAGCATGTGGGTAAGTTTTTTTTTAATTTTTTTCCTTTCGTTGCTTTTTTTTAACTTTTCAGGTTGTACGAACCTGTCATCACCGTAGACTTGGAACGTAAGCGGTCGGAATTTATTTTCCAAACTGTAACCGTAAAAAAAAATAAATGCCGTAAACAAATAAAAATTTTGATGGGAGATTCCATCGGATGGAGTATTTGCGACGATGCCGATGTCACGTCTATATTTTTACAAATACAATCCTTTTTTTTAATTAAACGGGAAAAGAAAAAGGGATTGTGTGCGATGCTATTGTTGTCGTGAAGACCTACTTTGACGATGGCAACAATCGCGCCAAAGAGCGAGAAGCCAGTGAAGTTTTTCGCGTCAAGAACGAGATTTCTGTATAATATTATATCGTTGCCCGACAAAAAAAAGGGGGGGGTGAAGTCAAGCAGTCAAACAATCAAACTAACATCTGACCTTATCTCTTTTTTTCCCCCCTTTTCTCGATACATATGCTTTTATTAATGTTTGTCAGCAACGAAACACATCCGAAGGATCTAACCGTATCCAAATTCTGTAATGCATCGCTGTTTACACGCGTTTCGGCCGTTCCGTATATTTTTTTGTACAGAAAGCAGCCGTACGATAAAATGTTGGTTCAGATCCCTCCGAAAACAATTATGTCATCACCTTCATCAGCGTCATCAAAAAAGAGAGAGAATTGTTCAATGTCACGACCCGTGGACTTGAATCGTTCCACTGTGAATTCTAAAAGTCTTTCGATTTTTTGAGGGGTGTCTACGAGGAATGAACGCGGAAACAATCGCACGAAGACACCTTTTGTGTCACCGTAGGGTAGCGGCCATTCTCCGTTCCACGGTTGATCTCGGTCGTCAACGGTAATAATCACCGTAAGCAGGATGTGTGCTTCGGGTAAAAAAGTCCAAAGACGGTGCACGTCGGCGTCGCGGTGCGTTGTACAGTGAAAGGGGGTTTCGTGGAACCACTGTGGCGCCACTGCTTCACTTTCGCGTCTCTGACGTGAGAAAAAACGGAGAAGGCCGGTTGCTAGCGTACGCTGGGGGGACGACTCTATAATGGATAACACGGCATTCGGGTCGGTGACGCGCGTTCGGACCGAGGGGCGACGAATGCCCATCACAAGTGAACACCAGAAGTTAGGCCACAGGGCATGAAGGTCGGCCACCGGACCCATAATGTCGAAGAATGCGCGTTGCAGGAGTCGCAGTGCCCGGGTCGTGGGTCGGTCTCCAAATGCTTTGATTGCCGCAGCGTGGAGTTCGCAGTCGTCGATTGCGATCCATCGCTTCCAAACCTTCCAGTCTTTTTCGTTGCCGTCCGTTCCGGGATCGCCATCACGGAACAGAAGGCACTCGTGAAGATCGTGAAGCGCCTTCCAGTGGGTCCTAGCAGACTTACGACCGGTAATGACGGTGCGAATCGGCTGCGTTGTCTCGCGTATCGGACATTTTGGTCGCTTTGTCTCGCGTGTCAAAGATTTTGTTCGTTTTGTCTCGGGTATCACACATTTTGTTCGCTTTGTCTCGCGTGTCAAAGGTTTTGTTTGTTTTGTCTCGGGTATCACACATTTTGGTTGCTTTTGGTTGATCCTTTTCGGTCGGCGGTGTTTGGAATCTGTGTAATAATGCATCTCAAAGGGAATTTTTTTTTTTGGTTTTTGTTCACTATACAGAAAAAAACGCATATATCGTCGTCCGTCGGAAGAAAAATGGACTACGATCCCTCGGAATGGGATCGAATGGGACGCGTCAACTGTTCCAAGGTTTTCGTCGACGTCAGCGAACACAGTCTCGGTGTATTCGCCCACGGTACAATCCGAAAGGGAGAGATTGTGGAAACGGGGCTCGTGATGCGACTGAAGAACGTGGATGGGAACGAGAACCCCCACTTACTTACGTGGAGTGACGATCGCAGCGTATGGGGCATGTCCAGCGGCTGTATTCCGTTCTACAATCACTCCTCCTGTCCCAACGTCAAAAAGGTCGGAGACCTCGCCAACGATAAAATTATTATCGTAGCACTCCGTGATATCGAAAAAGGAGAGGAACTCCGCAACACGTATTATTCTGCAAAATGGCGAACCTGCTTCGTCGATGAACTTAGTCCGCGGCGCGACGATGGAGTCGTTAACTAACAACAAACACAACAAAGGAAATTTTATCTTTCTTTTTTTTCTGAAAGGATTAAAAAAAAATTGTTGCGATGGAGACCACCTACGATGGTTTGGCAGCGATCGGAAAGGCCAAGGCTTCGGCCTCTTTGATTTGGACCCATCTGATATGTGTCCCCATTGCAGGTGTGGGGCTGTATCTATTTTTTCGAAAGCAAGTTTTTTCGGCCCAGGTCACCGGAGTCGTATCCACGGAGCCGCGTTGCGGCACGACACCCGACGACGACACAAAATGTTTTATTGATATTGCGTTCCGTCTGCCGGGCGACGCAGCCGACCGAACCATCCAACGAATGGTAACGCGCACCACCGTCACCGAAACGACATCGGATGGAACGGTCGTAATTCACGTAATGCCTTTGGATTATGTCAACGGACAGAGCGTTACTCTTTATTATGACCCCGCTCAACCCATGGAGACGGCAAGTCTCTACAATAACGATGACGACTGGGCTCCGGTCGGGATTTTTTTAGTGGTCGTGGCATCCATCTTCCTGATCATATCATGGATCAAGTACGCCCTGACCCGCGAATTTACGGCACTGGCGGCATTGGACGGGGCTTCGGAGGTAGGTCACACACGCCACCACCACGACCATGTTTCGGTATCATCGCCATCGTCGTCGTCGACCCATGTGGTCCACGTTCACCATCGGCATCCGACAAATAAAGTTGTCCACGTAAATCACGCTCCCTCCGCTCCGACAAAAACCATTCACATCAATCACTCCGTAAAACCCCATCGCGTCATCCGAATAAACCACCCCTCTCTGCCATCATCGGTATTCCACCGAAACCAACACAAAGCGCCTTCCATCGCCAAAGTTGTGCGCAAGGTTTATCATAACCGACACAAATAATAATACATTTTTTTTATTTTTTTTTGTAACTGCTTACTAAAAAGTGGACATCAGGTAACGTTGGACTCGGAGATGCGTACGTCGTCGACTGTAGAGATGTATCCTAAACGTAATACGTGGCTTCGACCCGTCAACGGTTGGGTTACAACGGCAGGTACAACTCGATCGTGTTTTTTTACGGTGACGTACCCGACGATGGGATGGCAATTTGGATTCACACCGACATTGTACGAACAAAATATAATCGAGATTTTATTTAAAGCGCCGATGTGGAAGTCCTCGGTGTTAACAACGGCGTGATTTAGAGAAAGGGATTAAACAGCTCTTTGTATTATCCCACGGTATTGGGTTACACGCTGCCTTTCTATGGGAAAAAAAACCATCAAAACGAGTCTTCTGGTGAATTCCATGTTCACGTCTCGTGGTATTTTTTTCCTTCTTCTTTTTAGGATCTGTTGGTTGCATGTCAAATATGACTAACAACACTGTTTGTTTAGCTATTCGGAGTTTGCAAGACGGCATCGTCGAAGTTCATGCCCGATTAAGAGAATCGTTTTTGAAATAGTCAGATTTTGGTCGAAAACAGGGCTTCGTCAATTTGTTAAAAAAAATCAGACCAGAATCTGCATTTGGAAAATTACAAGTGATGAAATCGAATCTCTGAATGCGTTGCAACACAACACTGTGAGTTTTGATGTCGGTGGGTGTATCTATCATACCACGGCTTCAGACAGGAGACTTTAAATACAATTAAAAGAAAGAAAGAAAGAAGACATCTATTATCAAATGTATTTACCTGTCAATATGTGTCTGTGTATTGATTTTATCGATGTTTTTATTTACGTTTAATGTTTCCTGGCTATCAACCCTTCGGAAATGTCCTGAAAGCATGCTATCAGTAATGATCAGTGGTTTATTTTCATCGGAAGGGGATGCCAACGGTGATATATTTATCGACCGTGACGGAGAACGGTTTGCTGATGTCCTGATCGTGTAATCGCTCAGTGTGTTTTTTTTTCTCTTTGAAGTAGAATGCATATTCCAAACATCGCAGTTTGCAAATCATCGAATGCACGACCGTGGCCTATTTACGCAGTGCTCATCCTTCTACTTTGGTGGTTGACCATACGAAGAGAAGTTCACTGAATCGTGAATTTGACTTTTTTGGTTTGCCTTTTGACACTTCTGAAGGATGGGCTCCCGATCAGCGTGGATTTCATTCAAAATACCAGTAGAAATACTAAAACTTTCCCCCATCCGTATAATTGTGTGACATGCGATTTTAACAAAATATTCACAATCGAAATCCACTCTTACCCCGATGGTTACGGTGTGAGATGGAACCACGTGGTTGTTTTACCATTCATTTTTTTTAAGTTATAAACCATAATATAACCATGTGGGTGTGTATTTGATATGTTTTGTGGTGTTCAGATGGACAATCTACTTACATTGAAGATGCACATCGGAAGTACTGCGAACGACAGACGTCTTGGATATGGGGTGGCTCTAAGTTCCGTCGCGGTGAACAGACATTTTTTTTGCATGGCGCATGAATAAATGAATGTCTGATACCACGAAGTAATTTTCAGTTAGCCTTTCGGGTGATCGGAACTTACAGTTATGAACAATGTCTAATGCATCCCTCGTAAATTTTGTCCTTGGATTGAAGCCATACTGTAACTTTCCTATTTATTGGAATATAAATCAATGTGAAATGTGATATTTTCTGGATAAATCTTCCGTTTTTCATATTATCTCGACAACCATGTTCTCAATAATTAGGAAAGTCACAGAATTATTTATTATTATCCAACAGATGGAAGTTATACACACGTAGAATGCATATAGTATATATATAAAAAAGAAAATATCCGATATTTTCATCCGTAATTTAACATTGCCATAGATCGTATTTTGAAATTTGGTTTACTACGGGAGGACCAGAGTACCCATGATGTGTTCGGTGAACCTCCTAACTTGGGTTTTTTTTATTTTTTTTTGACACCAAAAAAAACCCAAAACCTGTTTCGGTGATCAGTCAGAAAAAAGACGATTCACCCTTTTCTCTTTCGATGTCCATTAACAATACAGCAATTCCCTTTCTTATGTATTTTCTAATGCATCAGTTTTTTGTCAGTGATAATATGTTCATATATCACCTAAAATATTAATATTTTTCATTTATTTTTTATTTTGATAGTATGTTAACGATATATTTTTGGTGTTTTCAAACTTTCTCTGTGGTTTGCTGTTATCATCGTTTATGTTTTTCGGATGTTAAATGGAAATATTGTTTCCCCCGCCCTCTTCCCGGTACATATGTTTTATGGAACGTCAACTTTGAAACTGGTTTCTGTGTTCTTACTGTCAACAAAGAGGTTGTATCTGAGGTTATGAAAGACACTTTTTTTATATATCAGCTTTCTTTTGTTTTTTGGAATTATCTCTTAGTAGACAGCAAAATATATCTTTTTTTCTTATTTTTTTTATAATTTAGAATTATTTTGTGGGATTTGTTGTTTGACTGAAATACAAAAGTGTTTTGTGTTAGTCCACGAACCTTCCAATGTCGGATTTTTTCCGGTTGTTCTTTACACTGGAATCACATCTCCATTTCCATCCTTTGATAAAACGGATTAGAATTTCTATATTCAACTCACCACATAAAAAAAAAGAACAGAAAACACACAAACTATGAAAAGGATACGTTTGTGTAATGGAAAAGGAGATGTGTAAGAAGAGAACAGTCGGATATTTACTTGCAGTGTAACAATCGTCTTTTTTGAATTTTTTATTAACAGAAATTATTTTTTTTTGAGGGAAGGTATTTCCCGCTTTATTGGTAAGGATTATACAATGCAAGTATGTATCCTGAACCGCAGCATTTCGTATTTTACCCGAATTTTGTCACTGACTATCGATGTAGACATCGTAACCTGACCTTCCTTTTGTCGCTTATTTCCTGCTGCTTTCACGGTGGACATTTGGATGTATAGATAAATTGTTGTCGGAGTTTTTCCTTTTATTGTTGTTGTCACTCCTCTTTGAGTGCTTTGGTCCTATAATATATCAGTAATAATATATCAGTGATTAAATTGCCAGAAACAAAAAAAAGAAACGGGATTTTAAACACAGTGCATCCCGGTATCACTTTCGCACGTTTTGGGGCCCCAATGGACGGTTGAACGGAAACAATCGTCAAAAAAGACGACAATGTCTTTGTTGCAATTGTGACACCGGTTGGTCACGTGTACGCGATAACCCGGTCCTCTGTTGTTCTTTTTCGCCCTCTTGCCGCATTGTTTGCACGCAAATACATCCGGATCTTCCTCCTTTCGTTCCGAGAATTTGGTCACAACATTACAATCTTCGCAGACAATCGTTGAAAACATTTCATCTTGGCACGCTGCACACATCCCGGATATGACATATTCCTTCCGCGATAGATCATTTTTGAATGCCCCGCTTTCAGACTTCTCGTTGCAATACACGCAACGATTCTCTTTGCGGAAAAACATTGTTTGGTTTTTTTATCGATTTCTTTATTTTCTGTGACGTGGATATTTCTTAGCTTCCTTCCTATAATAATGTAACGCCTGCTGCTTTCACGGTGGACATTTGGCACTTCAGAGACCTCAGGGACATGCACAGTATTCTCCAACGACCCTTCCTCTGATCTCGTCCGAATCCAAACGCCCGTTCGTTCTTCGGCCCCGAGGGGCCTGGGAGGCCAGCAAACCACCCGTTTTTTTTTTTACATATTGTTGTTTTCTACGCCCGAAGGTGCTGCGTCATCACTCGCAGCGCGATGTTGCGCGCACCGTTGACGTCGCGGTCGATGCGCACGCCACAGGCGGGGTCCGCACACGTGAACACCTTGGCCGGTCCGACGTTGGGGTTGCGCGTCCCACACAGGCCGCACGTCTGCGTGGTGAACGCCTCGCCGGTTTCGATCACGACCGCGCCGGGCCGGAGGTAGGCGCTGGACATCAGTCGCAGTTGCGGAACAACCCGTGGCCCCAGTTCAGCGCGACCCGCGCCGAGCGGCTGTTGAACGGTCGCTTTGCAATTACATTGCCGCGGGCGTCCCGCCGCTCCCGCCGACACATCGTGCGGATGTTCGCCGTCGACGCGATCACCACGTCCCAGTGTCGCCAGAGGAAACCGATCGCCGCATAATGCATGTGGTGCTTGAAGTGGTGGAGGTGTCGTTGGGCGCGGTCGCAGTCCCGCCGCGCCTGTCGCTGCGTCTGGTGCGCGCGGCGCTGTATCCGGCGCGACCATTCGTCGACGGACATCCGTCCGCTTCGCAGCTCGTTGCACCAGAAGCGCACCCTCCACCGGCGACCCAGGTGCATCACCGCCGCGGATCGCAGGAACGCATCTCCTCCGGCATCATCATCGGAGTCAATCATCGCCGCGGGGGTTCGCACGACGCGACGATGCTCGTCGACGTCCATGTTGTCGTCCGACGGGTATATCGCCGCCGCCACGATATGGTTGTCGTCGTTCGCGGCGAGGACGATGCGCTCGGCCGCCGCCGCCGCCCACTCCTTCGCCGACCGGTGCCCGGCACGCGTCCACCAGCGTCGGCGGCGATCCGCCCGGGACTGTTTGCGATCGATCGTATGGCACCGTCGCTCGATCTCCTCGCCGGCGCTCCGATCACACCCACCGTCTGCCTGCACGTTTCGGGCCACACACTCCCAGGTTGTAACTGCTTACAAAAAGATGGACATCAGGTAACGTTAGACTCGGAGATGCGAACGCCGTCGACTGCAGTGGCGTCTGCTTGACCGAGGCTTAAAGAAGGGGCCCGTGGGTAAAGAAAAAGAAAAAAAATTGATTGACACCGAATGTCCGACGTTGGTCATCGTCCACGTCAACAACGTAATGCAAACAACAACATCGAACCCATTTACAACGGTGGCGACGACGACGGAACCATCTGGCTGCGCTGTCCCGAGGCCGCCCGTCGACTCCGCGTCAGCAGCAAGACCCTCGGCCGCTGGGCCGCCCGCGGCTAGATCCGTTCCGTCGCCCTCCCCGGCGGCGGTCCCCGCATCCACCGCCTCTACGACGTCGCCACCATCGTTTGCCCCGCCACCGACGAAGCGGCAACGGACGACGGCGCACGACAAAACCCGTCGAGAAACGGAAACCACAGTGAAAGCGGAAGAACCGCGCCGTCCGCGTAAAACGAACGCGACGGCATCGTCGTCATCAACAACACGACGAAAGAAACCGGAAGAAAAGTCGGCGGTGGCACCGACACAACAACCGGCCACCTTGCCGGTTGCTTGTCCCATATGCATTTTTAATCCTTTTTTTGCATATCTCAGCTTCCTGTTTTTTTTCCTGTCGTCCTTTCCTCTCAGACAAAAACATTTCCCATTATGTTCATTCCCATCCACACCACCGTATGTGACGGTGGATCTTGCAACGCCGTTCGGCATTATGAATGTGAATCTCCTCCTTCGTATGCCAGAAAAAATTCTTTCCTTACCCCTTCGGATACCTTTGCATTTCCACACAGTGATTCTTCTTCCTCATCCGTTACCGAGGAAATTAACCCAACCAACGCCACGGATCGATGGAATGATGCGGTCCGCGAGGCACTTTTCGAAGACAACCACTCTATCGTCGAGGAGGCGGTTTCGATTGCCAAGAAACATTGTGCAATTTGACCTTTTTTTTCTTTGTGTGACGCACACATATGTATCGGTTAACGGACGGCTTTTCCTCAATCCGTGACGTTGACACCGCTTATCTCATGAGAACCACATTACTAATCACTCAAGGAACAATCATCGACGCCGTCGTTTTGTTTCTTTTTCATCGGTGATTCTTTTTTGAGAATTGGAGTCTCGGGGATTGCGGTGCACCAAACGGTGTTTGTGTACCCACGGACGAATCCATTTCGCCCGTAGGTGCACTTCCCGTTCCCCGCGGGCCCGTTTTAAACTCTCGAATACATAACTCCAGATTTCCTCGAGATCCTCGGAGTCACAGATACCATCCGTCTCAACACCGACGAGAAATTCGTTGACATCGTCGACAAATTTCTCGTCGATGTCTTTGTTGTGGGCAGTCCACGGAATGCGCGGATCGACGAGTCGAAAGAAACGAAGGACGAGCGTTTGGTGTGTCTCGAGTTGGTGTATCGTCTCGGCACAGAGTTGGTCGCGAACGACGTATTGCGGAAACGACATATATGGTCCCATAGTTTTTACCTTTTTTTTTTGTGTTTTTTTGTCTAAAAAAAAAGGTGATCTTCGCCTGCGTTCCTTTTTTTTTATTGTTTCAGTGTTGTGTCACTTCCCCAATGGAAACTTCGCGCGGGTAGGAGCGTGAGAACGTTCGTTTTCATATCCTGTTCATCCGTCGAACCATCCAAACCATTGTTTGTCGTTATGATGTGAAATGGATTGTTGTACGTGCCATTGCGACAAACAACGGTGACGGTCGCAGCCACCTGCGCCGCACTCATCCCGTCGATGACCACAGTGTCCTCGTCCGAAAAATCTTTCAGTAGGACGTCCGTAAGGGGAGCGAAGTGGATGCGCCGCCGTTGTACGGCCTGTCGATCGGACCCATCATCATCGGTCGTCATCGGTTCATCATCCGAATCCGAATGGTACGCAAGGTCAGTCAAGATCGAACATCGGCAACGGAGCACAGTATTTGTGATGTTTCGTGTTGTCAAATTTCGTTCATCGCCGTTCTCGTGTTCCCGTTCACCGATCGTGTTGAGGCGTTCAACGCGATCGTCGACATTATCTTCGGTTGCTACGATCCACGTTACGTGTAGATACCGTGTCAGTAATGCATACATCCGTTCGATGCCCACAAAATTCAATCTTGGGTAGTTACGGGAACATTTCCAATCCACAACGTAACAAAGATTGGTGTCCGAAACCACCCGATACGCCCACTTCCGTTGCTCCGGGGAACTGTGCTGACTGAGCAGACTCCACGTGTACGTGGCCTTAGGAAGATCGACGGCCGTAACCGGAAGATCCGACGGCGCAGCTACGGGGTCACTGAGATCCACGAGCAGACGATAACAGCACAGTCGACGTCGTTCAGACGGAGGACATACGTTCCACTCTGCAAACGTGGCCACACACATCGATGGTAGGTGTCTTCTTTTCTTCCTCGGACGATCGGGTGCCAAAAAACGGAAATAATCACCGGGATATGCACCCGGATCGTACACTTCCTTCAGCCAAGCGTCGGCCACACAGTCGTCAGGGACAAGCAGCACCGTGGTTTTTGTCGACGGTAGAAGAAAGTCGACAAAGTCTTCCCGAAGGCCAACGGTCCACCCATCCACATCAGCGACCAAACGGTGAAACGTGCGCTCCATTCGTTGGTAAACGGCCACTTCTGGTAGTGCGTCCATGCACGGCTCCGATCGGACATCGGTGTGGTTGTGTGTCATTCTAACGGATCCTTTCTTCTGTTCTATGTTCTTTGTTTAACAGGCGTCAACAAATGGTCGTGGACCGACATCGGGACCCCTACTTCTTATCTGGGAAGCAACAACGGTTGTGTGTGTATATATTTATGTCACGATCATCTATGATAATATTCAAATTTATAACCTCCCGAACCACAGTCAAAATACGTAACTTTCTCAATGTTAGGATTTTTACTGTAACTTTCCTATTTACTGTGACTTTCCCAAGTATTGAGAACATGTTTGTCGAGATAATACTGTGACTTTCCTAATTGTTGAGAACGTAGTTGTCAAGATAATATGAAAAACGGAAGAATTCCCTAGGAAATATCAAATTTCGCATTTATATAAATTCCAAAAAATAGGAAAGTTACAGCATGAAAAACGGAAAAATCCCATGGGACAGTAGTGGAATTTATTATAATTACAGTAGTGGAATTTATATAAGTGCAAAATGTAATATTTTATAGGAAATTCTTCCGTTTTTCATATTATCTCAACAACCATGTTCTCAATAACAAAACATGGTTATCGAGATAACAAGAAAAATTGGAAGAATTCTTTGCGAAATACCACATTTCACACATATATATGTATATATATATTTATTTACTTCCACCATATGAAGATGCCATTGGAATACGTAGTTGGAAGGTTTTATGATGAATTGGATTTTTTATGGCATGAATGAAAATCATTAGAACATCAATTCCATAAATTGCAATGCATTACAGTAGATGTGTAATGTGTGTGTACATATGTGCACAGTACACTAATCAGCTGAATATTTTGGATATGTATACATTCTTATGTATTCTAAAATGCTTAGAAAGCACCCACCAGGAGGATCTATTTTTGGAGGATCTATTTGGACTTTCAAAATTCAAAATCGCGAAATGTATCACTATTAAAATTAGGAATTACCATGCCTTTTTGGTTGCTTTGCAATATGTATTTTTTATATGTTTATGTCTTTTTTGTGTTCAGATGAATGTTTGCTTTTTTTCTGTGTTTTTACACCCTGTGTTGCCCAGATTTCATTCTTACATGATGACCAGTACAGGATGGCTGCTGTGTTTTGTGTTTGTGATTGCTGTTCGTCTGATGTTGTCTGGTGTTGTTTGTCTGCTTTGTGGTACATTTTTTTTTCGACACAATGTGAATGTGGTGTTTACCGTCCGTGTTCTATTCGTCTGTACCACGAAGGATTGTTACCGGTCAATGCAAACCAAGCATTGAAACATAATGCTTCACAATGCCGGGGAGAGAGAAGCAATCTCCTGACTGTTTTTTCAATTTATGATTGTAGGTGCATTACACTGTCCTTCGTATTGTGTGCCATTGTGTGGATAGGAGTATCATTGGATCTGGTCACTTCCTGTCACTGCCACTGCACTGCCACTTCCACTGCCTATGCACCCAAATTTACCTGTGGCACTGCCACTGCCACTGTCGCTGCACTGCACTGCCACTGCCACTGCCACTGCCACTGCCACTGCCACTGCCAACAGTGACCAACAGTGACCATGTCCATTACTGTTTGTCTATACCACAAAGGACTGTTACTGGCCAATGCAAACCAATCATTGTGTTCCACTGCTTCACAAATGCCAGAGAGAGGGAGAGAGAGAGAGAGAGAGATATCTCCTGTCTTCGTCAGTGTATGATTGTAGGCATCTGGCAATGTCCTTCATGTCGTATGCCATTGTGTAGTGTTGAATGATAAGTTATGGTTGCTACCAAGGAACAGAAGGTGACCATTGATCCATGAGACATAAACAGATTGAACACCAAGATTGTGATACATTCTGTTCCTCTGTTCCTCTGTTCCATTTGTATCTTACAGGCCAATCGCAAAATGTTGAATGTTCTATTTGATGAAATCCTGGAGCAAATCTTCGAGTTTGCACCAGACGAAGGCTTATCTGATTATGCACTTCCGCCTCATCCTTGACTGTCTTCGATGTTGTTGGGTTGGGTTGTTCCAGCTCCGGCTCGGGCTTGGAAATTGTGTCCGACAACGGATCAGATGACGACAATGATGGGCCGGTTATTATCGGTGACTCGCTGACTAAGAACGTACAGCGCCAGATCTTTATCCGCCACATCGCGCGCCTCCACGCCATCCGTCAGGGCGTTCCGATCTGCGGCATCCTCCCCGACGACTTTGTCGATGGAAACCCCAGTGGTGTTACATAATGAAGACTTATAAACGTAACGAACCTTTTTTTAATAGATGTATCACCGTTGGCTGTCAGCTCTTCGTGGAGGTATTACGCAAGCACATCCCCGACATCGATCTGAGCCGCTTCTACTCCGTCAATATCAAACCGGACGTCCTCCGGCGGTCCCTGGATCTGGGCGTGGGTCGCGCCGAACAGCGGTGCGCGTGTGAGTTCGTTGACCAACACGCGGACGCCGTGCGTAGTATGGGTGGGTTCCGACGGCGCTTGCATTTTTGACACAGTACTTATTTATCAGTCGGTGATGATTAACATGTGGGCACTGTACCAATTCGTGTTCGCCGACGTCTTCGGTGGCTTTGCGCAGGGGGCCGGTCCGCTGATCGAGCGACTGGCGCGGCACGACCTGTTCGCGCGCAGCGGAAGCGTCGGACCCTGCGGCACTCTGCTTGCCTTCGCGGCCTCCGACCGCGTCGCCCGCCGCGGCAATGACCGGGCAACGGTAACGTACAACGTATTGGCAGAAGTGGCGGGCGTCGTCGCGGGCTATTGCCATATGGCCGCGGTGCCGCTCGTCGTCCCCGAGCACCGTCTCTACAATACGATGCAGTTTTTCGCTTGGCTCCTTACTGATGATATGAAATCTTTGACCCTGCCTTGAAAAAAAAACATTTGTATTCTTTCTTCCTGTGAGATAAAACACACTTGGCCATTTTTGACTAACACTTTTTGTGGTTAGCTGTATTTCAACTCCGACAAGGGGTATGTTATTTTGCCTATCTTGAATCGAAACGGAGTAGTATTTAACATTCGATTGGTGATTTTTCCGGGGAAAGGGTGGATAATTGATCAAATTGTTGTTGATTTTATAATTAACCGACTGAAGATCTTTGGTTGTCATTTAGCATTTTTTATTATTATTATATTTAATCAACGGAGGATTATTGATTGTCTTTTATTATTGTTTTTATACGGTTAATTGATTTTCAGAAGATTATTGATTTTCGTTTATTTTTTGTTTTTTATAAGGTTAATTGATTGACGGATGATTATTGATTGTCGTTTATTATTGTTTTTTTTAAGGTTTATTGATCGACAATGGATTATTGATTGTTTTTTATTATTGATTTTTCATAAGGTTAATTGATCGACGGAGGATTATTGATTTTCGTTTATTATTGGTCTTTTATAAGTTTAATTGGTCGACGGATGATTTTTGATTGTCGTTTATTATTTGTTCTTTGTAAGGTTAATTGATCGACGGAGTATTATTGATTTCGTTTTTTAGTGGTTCTTTATAAGGTTAATTGATCGACGGACGATTATTGATTGTCGTGTATTATTGTTTTTTATAAGATTAAATTATTCACAATGGATTATTGATTGTCTTTTATTATTGGTTTTTTTATAAGGTTAATTAATCAACGGAGGATAATCGATTGTAATTTTTTGTTTTTTATAAGGTTAATAGATCAACAGAGAATTATTGGATGTCGTTGACGAAGTTAATTGATTGATAGAGGATTTTGGATTGTCCTTTATTTTATAGTATCATGAATTCAATTCTTTGTCTTTGTCTGTAGGTTTTTTGTTTCTTGTTTTTCAAATGCTCCTTCGTGACCATTGACTGATGATTATTGATTGTCGTTTATTATTGTTTTTTTTTAAGGTTTATTGATCGACAATGGATTATTGATTGTTTTTTATTATTGATTTTTCATAAGGTTAATTGATCGACGGATGATTTTTGATTGTCGTTTATTATTTGTTCTTTGTAAGGTTAATTGGTCGACGGAGTATTATTTATTTCGTTTTTTATTGGTTCTTTATAAGGTTAATTGATCGACGGACGATTATTGATTGTCGTGTATTATTGTTTTTTATAGGGTTAATTGATTCACAATGGATTATTGATTGTCTTTTTTTATTGGTTTTTTTATAAGGTTAATTAAACAACGGAGGATAATTGATTGTAATTTTTTTTTATAAGGTTAATAGATCGACATAGAATTATTGGATGTCTTTGACGAAGTTAATTGATTGATAGAGGATTTTGGATTGTCTTTTATTTTTTAGTATCATGAATTCAATTCTTTGTCTTTGTCTGTAGGTTTTTTGTTTCTTGTTTTTCAAATGCTCCTTCGTGACCATCCTTGTTTTGCGTTTATCCGTTTAGCAGAAGTCCAAACGTTAACACTTGAAGCCACATGCGGTCAAAGAGAAATGTTTGACTTTTTCTGCAGTGCTGTGGGGTGTGTGACCATTGTTCGAAATGTCCAGGTATTCAGTCGAACAAAAAACAGTGGAAGATGCAAGCCGTGCGGAGGAAAACAAGTTCGTCCGTGCTTGGATAAACCTTTGTTCGTGATTCCCGTGGATATACACGACGAATTGGCAGTCCTCTCCAACAACAGTGAACAATTTGATGCTGTCATGGAAAAAATTCGACAGCTTGAGGTGTACCGTGAATCACTGGATGCTGGCATTGAATTTTGGGCTCAACTGTACCTCAAACAAGACAAAAAAACAAAGAAAGGACCCACAGTCACATTTCCAACAGAGGAAATGGAGGATGATGATGCCGTGAATGTATCCATCGATGATCTATCGTCCGCAAGTGAAATGGGTGGGCCAGTGTATCACGGAGGACAGCAGTGCCAACGCCCTGAACCGGCAAACGATTTTAAGGCACCGGAACCACTGCCGAATCGGGCAACGTCGACTCAAGACATGCAACCCAATCTTGATACGACAGACACAGGATCTGTGTTTTCATTGTCGAGTCAGACACTACAGAAGAACAACGGGACAATCAATGTTGTTTTTTCACAGAACAACGCTTCCATTTCCAGCTACGGTCAATGCACACTGCAGTTGATCCAGAAGGTTGCCAGTGAAAACAAAGATCTTTCCAAAGCTCTCGAGTTGTCAATGATAATGGATCTCTCGGAACCGCGTCGAATGCAAGTGCTACAACATCGTGCTGAATTGGAAACCCAGTCTTCAAACCTGAGAGAGGAACGTCTCGAGAGGGAACGTCGCGATCAAGCCGAAATAGATACAAAAAAGATTCAGGATCAAGCAAATCGAGAAGCAAAAGAACGTCAAGACCAAGCAGACCGAGAAGCAATCCGGGCAAAACTGGAATTGGAGCTGCAGGATCGGCGCGAAGAGCGCGAACTCCGCGTCCGGTTGGCGGAAATTGAGGCACGAACCAAAGAGGCCGAGCTCATCGCACTCAAACGTCCGGCGACAAAATCGAAGCCCGCCCGGTTGTTCTCGGACACCGTTGCGGATGGCGACGACGACACCATGATCGCGACCGGCGACGGCTCATCCTCATCCGCCGCCAAGCGCCACTGCCGTCGGCCCGGAGTTCCCCCACCCCGACCCACCGCGGAATGGCTCGCCGCCGACCCCGTGGACCGCTACGGTGGGAGTCGGTGCCAGTCCCAGCTGGTGTGGCGCAGCCTTCCGGAGACCCCGCCGTCCGCAACTAATTTCCTGGCCGCCCTGGCCCGCATTGTGGGTGCGATGCGCGGCGTCCGGCACCGCTGCGTTGCGGAGACCGGCGACGTCCTGCTGTACGCCACGGAGAACGTCCTGGGTGAAGCCGGTCTGCGCGATCACATCCGCAGCGAACTGTCAAAACAGCCCGCCGTTGCACCAGGATCGCCGATCGTTCATCATCGGGTGTTCCGTTATTTTTTTTCTGTCAACCTTTGTATTTTTGATTTCCTTCTTTCAGGATCAGGATCCCGTAGTGAGCGCCATCTCCGTCGACCCGGGAGAATCGCGCACCGCATCTGCACCGACCAGCACCGTCAGCGATGCTGGTCTTCGTAATCCCGCTGCGGTCCATCCCCCTACGAGCAACGAAGAAAAAGCGGCGACGGCAATGGTGGTGGTGGCACGCAAAGCTGCGGAAGAGGTACGTTAAAAATTAGTCACCAAACGTGATTCAAATTTTTATGTTACTCTGTCTTTTCACAGGAACCAATTTCATCGGTGTTGGTTGCTGTTGCGGACCGTGAACACACAGGACTGCCCACTGCCGCCACTGTGTCACAGCGGACGGTTGCCATGTCATCCACCGGATTTTATGCTGTGAAAGGTGACCTCTTGGAGATGAGCGACCGATTCATCATATCCGCTCCGATGTTAAACAACAAAAATATTCATATCGTGCCATCGTTAAAATTTGTTTAATTGTTTCATCTTTTTGTTTACATTTTATCCTCGGAGCGGCCGCAGTACCTCCTCCACCGCGGAGGTCCGGCGGCGGCGATCCCGTCGACCTCACCGCCGAGGCCGAGACCCGCGGCCTGCGCTGGGCGATCGAGGCCGTGCTGCTGGTCCGCCGCCCCGACCACGTCCACCTGTTCCAGATCATGCACGAGGAACTGATCGGGCTCAGCCCCGAG